>JAODUO010000442.1:0-170000 GCA_025642075.2 Ridgeia piscesae
TAATCAGCCACAGCGACCCCTCAACTCACCTACCATTCTACCGAGTAGTACCAATAAAATATAACCACCAAAACCATTTTAATTATAGTAAATTTTGCGACACAAATCATGTCTCATGTATCGCGATATACTCCAGCTACACAAGCAACCACTCACTTGTGTGGCCTCCGCTACAGTAGCTTTGCCATGTCTCATGTATCACGATATACTCCAGCTACACAAGCAACCACTCACTTTTTTTTTCCCCCCCCGTTTGGGGCCTCCGCTACAGTAGCTTTGCCATGTCTCATGTATCACGATATACTCCAGCTACACAAGCAACCACTCACTTCCCCCCAAATTTTGGCCCCCCCCCGGGGGCCTTACAGTAGCTTTGCCATGTCTCATGTATCACGATATACTCCAGCTACACAAGCAACCACTCACTTGCGTGGCCTCCGCTACAGTAGCTTTGCCATGTCTCATGTATCACGATATACTCCAGCTACACAAGCAACCACTCACTTGCGTGGCCTCCGCTACAGTAGCTTTGCCATGTCTCATGTATCACGATATACTCCAGCTACACAAGCAACCACTCACTTGCGTGGCCTCCGCTACAGTAGCTTTGCCATGTCTCATGTATCATGATATACTCCAGCTACACAAGCAACACCACTCACTTGCGTGGCCTCCGCTACAGTAGCTTTGCCGTGAACAAACGCCCGACTGCTGATGTTGCCTCGCTACATCTTGCACCCAGTCTGTATTGGCCGGGGGGACAACTCACTGGGTGGCTGAAACCCACACCATACATTGGGTAACTCACATTAGTTTTTTGTTAAAATTAAAACAACTAATAACAATCAACCAGGCTTTCAAATCGGAAAAAAATTTATAATTAAAATTATTTTATCATAATACATTATCAAAAAAAACCAAAAAAAAAAAATTTATATATTTTATATATATATAAAATATATATATATATATATAATATAATATAAATTTTAAATGCAAATTATGATACAGATACTACAGTGATATAGCTACCCGAGTGACAAAGTGAAATATAAATAACTAGAGGAGACATTCACACCTGTTCCACCAACTCAAACGTCATCAGTTGCATTGGCTTCCAGTTGAAATCAAATTAAATTCAAATTCGCTATTGTTACATTATTACATACCGTACTCGTTCTACTCAACAACCGACATACTTTTACATGGTTAAACTGTTACATTTCCCCTTATCCCAGGACCCGGATTTTCCCCTTTTATTACAAAAAAATTTTAAACAAGAGCTCATAAAAAATCAAAAATTTTTGTTTGAAATTTTTTTCCCCCCAAAAGGTAACGTGTTTTAAAAAAAAGGATTTATTTTCTTGGTTGAATGTTTTTCCCCGAATTTACACTTATGATTACTATGACACACAGGAGACTGGTGGTTTGACATGTTGGTGGTACACTAAGCAAGCACATTATGAGAATTGTTTCCCAGCGACTGTGAGGAGAAAGAGGAAGTCCACAGATGAGGTGAACTGACCGAATCAAGCAGGACACAAACTTCCCATATTACCCCCCGAGGTTGAGTTCCCCAGAGGATGAGATAAAGACATCCAGCGGGACAGTGAAGGGATCAAGTTAGCAGAGGCATCTAAATTAAGTATGTCTATTCAGATATGTTAACTTTCACATCTATTTTCTAAACAACAAAATAACGCACTCTCCTTTATCAGAATTACTTACCATTTGTGCAAACAGAGCAACGGTGTATCGCTGGACTGCGGCAGGGGTGGGTTGTTCCCCTTTCTGCTTCCTTCGTTTCCCCCCATGCGGAGGGCCAGACGACTGGGAAGACTGACTCAGCATTGCCTCTGCTGGCAGGATCCGACCATCAATTGTTGCCAGGGAATTCCAAACATTTTCACAGTAACCCGACAAGCCATTCTGCAACAAGCAGGCGTGTGACAGGCAAGTGACATGTGTAGAACTTGGTGTCAATGGAACGGACATGGAGTATACAACGTAATTAAACTTACCTCCTCAATTTGATGGTTATGCTACCTAATTTCAATTTAAATTTGAAACCCTTCAACCCCCCCAATTTGAACAGGGGGGAAAAAAATGTGTACACAATTGTCACATTTGAAATTCTGTGAAAAACATTTGTGTAAAATTCCAATTCCCTCACTGTGTATCAGGGGCGGCTTGAAACAAGGCTAAGCAATATGTAGTACTTAAGAGACTCTTCCACTCCTTGGACCAATCTACACAACACATGATTTATTAACCACTAAGAAGAGTTTTGACAGCCATTCTCACCTGTATCTGACTACTGAGGGTGTCACACAGGGCCGTCTCAGCCACAGGGATGAACCCCTGGAAAGATTTTACCAAAAATTGGTTTTATTTTAAAAAAAAACCCCAAAAAAAAAATTCACATTGACCGGTGCACATTACACAGCATTCAAAGACCTTCTTATTCAAGCAGGAGTATATGTGGTAGAATACACGACGCAGAACATCTGTTACAAAGAGAAAACCATTCCCACCAAATAATAATACTTTATCAAAGCTTGAGAACGACTTTGTACAAAATGACTAAATCCTTCTATCAGACCTCACAAAGAAGAGAGCAAGACTTCTGTTCTTGTGCTGCAGCGTTTGCAGTTTATTTCAGGTCATAAAACACATTTCGACTGTATTGAATGTACGTGAGTTCACATGCATATGTCTACCAATTTGTTGTGACTGGCAACAATTTGATCTTGCATAAAGCCCTGTCACTCAGTAATATTCAATACTGGACAGCATGCTCAAAGACGCACTTCTTCTGGTTTTCCATTCTTTAGCAAAGACTCAACAAAAATCACTACATTCACAACCAATTAGAAGTATGCAGTGTGCTACTTACTTTAGGGTCTGCTACATCAAACGACCGACACGTAATTCTGAAAAACATACACAATATTAAACCGACTTATTATGCAAATTTTTCTATGTGTGTTCAAGGTAATGATTACCTGAATTAAAAAATTACTTGATGTAAAATGTTACTACTGGTATGTCAAGGTATAAAATTTAACATATACAAAATCTATATACTTTATTATTATTTAGCATATAACATGTATTTATAGCACATATGGGGTCAAATACATTTAAATGTGTTTAAATACAAATACTTTTGAGGGATTCAAATACAAATAGTTTTAAATGCAAATGTATTTAGATGCAAATACATTGAAAAGTATTTCAAATACGTTTTTAAAATACTTTACATTTTCAGGATACATTACTATATAGGTAAAAGAAACAAAATGATATATTTGGTTTTAAACTACATCACAGTGACAACTGACGGGGGTGGCTTCTTGTGAACAACCCTTCTTATAAAAAGGTCTACTGCCTCAATGACTGCTAATATGATGGCTAATTGCCTTTACAGGCGTAATTTCTGAGTAAATTGCCAAAGACACAGTAAGTTACTTGACTTTTAAGAATTCAATCAAGAACTATTTTAAATTGCAATTATCATACGCATCTGAAAAAGTATTTGAAAAGTATTTAAAATATCAAATACTTTAGGAAAGTATTTAAAAAACCAAATACTTTCAATTCCTAAATGTCAAATACAAATACTTTTAAAAAGTTTTAAAATACTTTCAAATACAAATGCATTTGACCCCATGTCTGATTTTTAGTATTTTTATTCACTTGTAACACTACATCTTTAGAGTAATGCGGACAGACCTTATCTCAGAGAATCCTGACACATCTATACAAATTGTCTAACCAACTATGATGACAGAATATATGGTGGATTTTGCTAAATCACAGAAAAGATTCATGCAGATCTGCTACTGTAATTAGTGAATGAATACAAATTATGTAATCACTTTCTTGTGACTGAGCAAATCTGTAGTAGGATTCTGTCTGTGATACAAGGGTCTGCCGTTTTGGGGGTCGGCTGGCCCTGTCTCAACATCTTATGTGTCGCAAATAACACCTACAACAGGTAGTAAATATACACATTTAAAGGACTAACTCCCACAACTGGGGAAAACCATTGCCAATTTGATTCTTTCAGTTTGAATATTTGCAGCCAGTTTATGTGTATATCATGTGTCTGTAAAATGACTTTGGCTGATATATCTTGTAAATGGCCATATCCAACTGTTGGACGTTGTTTCTGAGATAGTAGGAAAGTTGCCTTCATCAAAACAGAAAACATGATTACATCATCAGGCATTCATGCATAGAATCCAGTTTTGACAAGCATGCATACTGATTATAAGAATTAAATAAGTTAATAGTTTGAATGATGATTTAGGTAAAAACACATACAAATTTGCACAATAAGCAAACACACACAGCAGTTATAGAGCAGTTTATATTTTTCAGAAAACAGATTTGATATGAGAATCACATGCAATCAGTTTATAGCATTTACTAAAACAGATTTTTTTTTATCCGGCATTCATGAATAGATTCCAGTTTTCAGAGTTTATATAGCATTTATATTTCTGGCTAAACCGACAGTGAAACTGAGTGACTATGTAATCAACTACTGTGTCAGCACTCGCCTGCCTCAGCTTGGCCTGGGCACTCTGCATCATGTCAGAACCAAAGGAAAGCCAATTGAAACCCCGGGGAATTTTGGGGAATGAAAATTTTTTTGGGGGTTTTAAAAACCCCAAAATTCCTAGACTCTTCACCCTTATCACCTTATTTGGCATAAATTTTTTCAGAGATTTAGAAACACAGCCAATTTTTAAAACCCCACACGGGCTTGTGGGGACTGGCCTCTGGGGAGAAACAGAAATGGTGCAGGAACCTCTGTGTAGTCTCCCACTAGAGGCCAGTCCTCACATAGCACCAGTGATCTGTGTAGTCTCCCACTAGAGGCCAGTCCTCACACAGCACCAGTGATCTGTGTAGTCTCCCACTAGAGGCCAGTCCTCACATAGCACCAGTGATCTGTGTAGTCTCCCACTAGAGGCCAGTCCTCACACAGCACCAGTGATCTGTGTAGTCTCCCACTAGAGGCCAGTCCTCACCACAGCACCAGTGATCTGTGTAGTCTCCCACTAGAGGCCAGTCCTCACACAGCACCAGTGATCTGTGTAGTCTCCCACTAGAGGCCAGTCCTCACATAGCACCAGTGATCTGTGTAGTCTCCCACTAGAGGCCAGTCCTCACACAGCACCAGTGATCTGTGTAGTCTCCCACTAGAGGCCAGTCCTCACACAGCACCAGTGATCTGTGTAGTCTCCCACTAGAGGCCAGTCCTCACCACAGCACCAGTGATCTGTGTAGTCTCCCACTAGAGGCCAGTCCTCACACAGCACCAGTGATCTGTGTAGTCTCCCACTAGAGGCCAGTCCTCACACAGCACCAGTGATCTGTGTAGTCTCCCACTAGAGGCCAGTCCTCACATAGCACCAGTGATCTGTGTAGTCTCCCACTAGAGGCCAGTCCTCACATAGCACCAGTGATCTGTGTAGCTTTTTTCATATAATTGGGCTGTGTTTCTAGTCATCTCATGAATAATCAGAAATATGCCAATAAGGTGATAATGGTGAAGAGTCTAGGCAGTGACTATGGTTCACCAAAACATATTTCATTCATAATTACCAACTCACTAAAATAGTTCAAAGGACTTCAAAGCCACTTGGCGCATTTCTTTTGGTTTACTGTTTATTGTGCAGGTTATTGCACAAACCTTACACAATTGAAATATCTTTGCATGTATACATTAGTGTGTTTATGTTTCAGGTGCATCGGATGCTGCCCGGTGGTCTCGATGTTATTGGTCTGTTCGCTGTTGGTTCTCCCGACATGATGCAGAGTGCCCAGGCCAAGCTGAGGCAGGCGAGTGCTGACACAGTAGTTGATTACATAGTCACTCAGTTTCACTGTCGGTTTAGCCAGAAATATAAATGCTATATAAACTCTGAAAACTGGAATCTATTCATGAATGCCGGATAAAAAAAAATCTGTTTTAGTAAATGCTATAAACTGATTGCATGTGATTCTCATATCAAATCTGTTTTCTGAAAAATATAAACTGCTCTATAACTGCTGTGTGTGTTTGCTTATTGTGCAAATTTGTATGTGTTTTTACCTAAATCATCATTCAAACTATTAACTTATTTAATTCTTATAATCAGTATGCATGCTTGTCAAAACTGGATTCTATGCATGAATGCCTGATGATGTAATCATGTTTTCTGTTTTGATGAAGGCAACTTTCCTACTATCTCAGAAACAACGTCCAACAGTTGGATATGGCCATTTACAAGATATATCAGCCAAGAGTCATTTTACAGACACATGATATACACATAAACTGGCTGCAAATATTCAAACTGAAAGAATCAAATTGGCAATGGTTTTCCCCAGTTGTGGGAGTTAGTCCTTTAAATGTGTATATTTACTACCTGTTGTAGGTGTTATTTGCGACACATAAGATGTTGAGACAGGGCCAGCCGACCCCCAAAACGGCAGACCCTTGTATCACAGACAGAATCCTACTACAGATTTGCTCAGTCACAAGAAAGTGATTACATAATTTGTATTCATTCACTAATTACAGTAGCAGATCTGCATGAATCTTTTCTGTGATTTAGCAAAATCCACCATATATTCTGTCATCATAGTTGGTTAGACAATTTGTATAGATGTGTCAGGATTCTCTGAGATAAGGTCTGTCCGCATTACTCTAAAGATGTAGTGTTACAAGTGAATAAAAATACTAAAAATCAGACATGGGGTCAAATGCATTTGTATTTGAAAGTATTTTAAAACTTTTTAAAAGTATTTGTATTTGACATTTAGGAATTGAAAGTATTTGGTTTTTTAAATACTTTCCTAAAGTATTTGATATTTTAAATACTTTTCAAATACTTTTTCAGATGCGTATGATAATTGCAATTTAAAATAGTTCTTGATTGAATTCTTAAAAGTCAAGTAACTCTACTGTGTACTTTGGCAATTTACTCAGAAATTACAGCCTGATAAAGGCAATTAGCCATCATATTAGCAGTCATTGGGGCAGTAGACCTTTGACACCCACTGTATAAGAAGGGTTGTTCACAAGAAGCCACTGCCTCTCTTGTCAGTTGTCACTGTGATGTAGTTAGCAATAACATGTCTCGAACTCTTTGATATATCATTTTGTTTCTTTTACCTATATAGTAATGTATCCTGAAAATGTAAAGTATTTGAAAACGTATTTGAAATACTTTTCAATGTATTTGCATCTAAATACATTTGCATTTAAAACTATTTGTATTTGAATCCCTCAAAAGTATTTGTATTTAAACACATTTAAATGTATTTGACCCCATATGTGCTATAAATACATGTTATATGCTAAATAATAATAAAGTATATAGATTTTGTATATGTTTATTTTATACCTTGACATACCAGTAGTAACATTTTACATCAAGTAATTTTTTAATTCAGGTAATCATTACCTTGAACACACATAGAAAAATTTGCATAATAAGTCGGTTTAATATTGTGTATGTTTTTCAGAATTACGTGTCGGTCGTTTGATGTAGCAGACCCTAAAGTAAGTAGCACACTGCATACTTCTAATTGGTTGTGAATGTAGTGATTTTTGTTGAGTCTTTGCTAAAGAATGGAAAACCAGAAGAAGTGCGTCTTTGAGCATGCTGTCCAGTATTGAATATTAACTGAGTGACAGGGCTTTATGCAAGATCAAATTGTTGCCAGTCACAACAAATTGGTAGACATATGCATGTGAACTCACGTACATTCAATACAGTCGAAATGTGCTTTATGACCTGAAATAAACTGCAAACGCTGCAGCACAAGAACAGAAGTCTTGCTCTCTTCTTTGTGAGGTCTGATACGAAGGTATTTAGTCATTTTGTACAAAGTCGTTCTCTAGCTTTGATAAAGTATTATTATTTGGTGGGAATGGTTTTCTCTTTGTAACAGATGTTCTGCGTCGTGTATTCTACCACATATACTCCTGCTTGAATAAGAAGGTCTTTGAATGCTGTGTAATGTGCACCGGTCAATGTGAATGTTGTGTTTTATATGACACTGGTCATCTTCAGTGTTCTGCGAGACCAGCAGACTGGAAGTACCAGACATTTCTTGACCGCTGGCAGAGACTGGACAGTACAATGTCCATTGACTGGTTCATCCCTGTGGCTGAGACGGCCCTGTGTGACACCCTCAGTAGTCAGATACAGGTGAGAATGGCTGTCAAAACTCTTCTTAGTGGTATAATAAATCATGTGTTGTGTAGATTGGTCCAAGGAGTGGAAGAGTCTCATAAGTACTACATATCTGCTTAGCCTTGTTTCAAGCCGCCCCTGATACACAGTGAGGGAATTGGAATTTTACACAATACTGTTTTCGCTGCTTGTGTGATGTCAGTAAGTTACAACATGTGACTAATTGTGTACACATTTTGTATCCCGCAGCTACGTATACAAGTGCTGGGTTGAGCGTTAGATAGTGTTGCAAAATTGAAATTGAAATTAGGCAGCATAACCATCAAATTGAGGAGGTAAGTTTAATGACGTTGTATACTCCATGTCCACTTCCATTGACACCAAGTTCTACACATGTCACTTGCCTGTCACACGCCTACTTGTTGCAGAATGGCTTGTCGGGTTACTGTGAAAATGTTTGGAATTCCCTGGCAACAATTGATGGTCGGATCCTGCCAGCAGAGGCAATGCTGAGTCAGTCTTCCCAGTCGTCTGGCCCTCCGCATGGGGGGAAACGAAGGAAGCAGAAAGGGGAACAACCCACCCCTGCCGCAGTCCAGCGATACACCGTTGCTCTGTTTGCACAAATGGTAAGTAATTCTGATAAAGGAGAGTGCGTTATTTTGTTGTTTAGAAAATAGATGTGAAAGTTAACATATCTGAATAGACATACTTAATTTAGATGCCTCTGCTAACTTGATCCCTTCACTGTCCCGCTGGATGTCTTTATCTCATCCTCTGGGGAACTCAACCTCGGGGGGTAATATGGGAAGTTTGTGTCCTGCTTGATTCGGTCAGTTCACCTCATCTGTGGACTTCCTCTTTCTCCTCACAGTCGCTGGGAAACAATTCTCATAATGTGCTTGCTTAGTGTACCACCAACATGTCAAACCACCAGTCTCCTGTGTGTCATAGTAATCATAAGTGTAACACTTCTGTGGTGCCTATAAATTTGACAGTTCAAGCTCTGAGATGCAACAACTAAATCCTTTGGTGTAATCATAAATGTGGACAGGCGTTGGAGCGCAATTTGTGGTGGAAAAGGAATTTCAAACAAATATGTTTTGAGTTTTTATGAGCGGTGGCTATAGTTTCAGACGATGTTTTTTGTAATAGGGATCTCAGGGTCCTAGGGATAACGGGGAAATGTAACAGATGAACCATGTACATGTATGTCGGTTGTTGAGTAGAACGAGTACGGTATGTAAGTAATGTAACAATAGCGAATTTGAATTTAATTTGATTTTCAACTGGAAGCCAGTGCAACTGATGACGTTTGAGTTGGTGGAACAGGTGTGAATGTCTCCTCTAGTTATTTATATTTCACTTTGTCACTCGGGTAGCTATATCACTGTAGTAATCTGTATCATATATATTGTGTGATATATAGTGTATATGTATATGTATATATATATAATATATATATATATATATATAATATATATATATATAATGAAAATAATGCTTTTATTGATAATGTATATCATGCATCATAAATAATTTGTAATTGACTGAGAGAGTTTCTGTTTCCGATTTGAAAGCCTGTTTTACACCCAGAGTTTGTGTTGATTGTTACTATAGTATGTTTTAATTTTAACAGGAAGAGAACGTACATGTGAGTTCACCCAATGCTGTGTGTGTGGTTGCAGCCACCCAGTGACGTTGTCCCTCAGGCCACCATCACAGACTGTGGTGCACAGATGATAGTTCGAGGCAACATCAGCAGTCGGGCGTTTGTTCACGGCAAAGCTACTGTAGCGGAGGCCACGCAAGTGAGTGGTGTTGCTTGTGTAGCTGGAGTATATCGTGATACATGAGACATGGCAAAGCTACTGTAGCGGAGGCCACGCAAGTGAGTGGTTGCTTGTGTAGCTGGAGTATATCGTGATACATGAGACATGGCAAAGCTACTGTAGCGGAGGCCACGCAAGTGAGTGGTTGCTTGTGTAGCTGGAGTATATCGTGATACATGAGACATGGCAAAGCTACTGTAGCGGAGGCCACGCAAGTGAGTGGTTGCTTGTGTAGCTGGAGTATATCTTGATACATGAGACATGGCAAAGCTACTGTAGCGGAGGCCACGCAAGTGAGTGGTTGCTTGTGTAGCTGGAGTATATCGTGATACATGAGACATGGCAAAGCTACTGTAGCGGAGGCCACGCAAGTGAGTGGTTGCTTGTGTAGCTGGAGTATATCGTGATACATGAGACATGGCAAAGCTACTTTAGCGGGAAGGCCCCCCAAAAAAACAAGTGAGTGGTTGCTTGTGTAGCTGGAGTATATCGCGATACATGAGACATGATTTGTGTCGCAAAATTTACTATAATTAAAATGGTTTTGGTGGTTATATTTTATTGGTACTACTCGGTAGAATGGTAGGTGAGTTGAGGGGTCGCTGTGGCTGATTAGGTCAGTACCAGCTCTTCTTTATCACGGCACATCTCTTTCAAAAACTCCTCTTTTAACATATGCCAATTAAACTGCCCACAAGGAGTGTGGTCAGCCTCCAGTCATGTGACGTCATTTTGTGTGATATCAGCCACACACTGCTCATAAAACATTTTAGGATGCGAATGTGTCATTACACTGGGATTCCCACCAGTCATGTGTCCTGTCTACAGATTGGGCCGGGTGCTCACGCTGCTCCCACAGCTAACGAGTAGCGACTTGCGAGGTCAATTGGTATAATTTTATAGTTCCACTCCAGTTACTTCCATGGTTTGCAGAGACGGTCAGCTAGGGCTGCTGTAATGCAGCATAGTGACCCCCTCACTTGTGAGGGTGTGACGGGAGGGCGAGAGACCCAGCCATATTTGTTTAGATGTCAGACCATTTAAGGCGATGCATTTCCTTTAAAGTTACGAGAAATAAATGAATACAAGTTGGCGTTATTTTAATGTAACATTTTAAAATAGCAAAGTTATATATAAACAGTTCCGATCTGAAACAAAATATCAATTTGTTATTGTTTGATGATACGTCGGTATGCAGTGTTATATATTGACATCTGACATCATCACCTGTGTATTGAGATAGTCTTAATGTATTGTTACATTCATTGTTAGTGCTAGCCTTACCTGCTCCTGTAATAACCTGTCACAGCTCTGAATGTAATCACAGTGAATAAAGTACAGACACTTGTTGCTTGTATCTCTTCCATTCCCACCAGGTGCTCTAAAACTTGCCTTCATATAAGATGCTATTCCATGTAACTGAGACTGACACAGTATTATTTTCCCGTGTCTTGTTGCTTTGCTGGTCACTTGACCTTTGACCCCATGCTTCAGGCCGTGAAGGCAGACATCGTGCGTAGCCTGACGTCTCGCTGTCAACTGCTGTGTGAAGACTTGCTACAGACAGAGGAGGACCAGGGTCAGTGACTGTGCCCCTTACAACAATGTTAAAAATGACGTGAAGTAGCCATTTTCGGCTAGTAACCTATATTTATTTCAAATATCCCCAGTCGTCTCAGATTGTGTCATGACTTTTTGTTCCTAAAAATAAATTTAGCATGGGCAAACGTTGTACAAAAATTCCAACATTGTGATTATGTCATAATAATGTATTATTTTGCAATCATAGTATTGAATAAAAGTACACTACAGTGTAGATTAAAAATATATTTGTAGGAGTAAAGGTAATAGTAAGTATATATTTGCACATTAATATTTTTATTTTGTTTATTATTAATGTATTTGTAAAAACCACTGTACAGCACCCCAGATCAATGTTTTAGATGAAGTGCTATGTGCAAAATTGCTGTTACATAACCAACATATTTATGTACTGTTGCTTGATAACAAAAACCTACCTTAGTGTGATAGGGTTCAGACTTTTTTTATTTGGTGCAAATGGGTAATTATAAAAAAGCCTTATATCAAGAACCAGTATGATCATATGATCCACATCAGATACACATAAAACCTACAGTGTCTTACAACTTAATAAATATGCAATGCAATCAAGCCATAGACAGTATGAGAAAGTTTTTTCTGTTTCAGACCCTAAAGTGCTCTACGAAACACCAATTCGAGTGTTTGCCCCCATCCCCAGTACGTGCCTGTCGCTGTGTGACTACATGTTTCAAGACGAGGCTACGACTGACTGTGTGGACAGGTTCCGTGAGCTCCTTGACCTCGTCATAGACGCTGATGACATACAACTAGACGCGGAGAGAATACCAAGTATGTCACATTCATTCTGTTACATTTGTAGTTCTCTAAATGTTTAACAGTAGGTTCATTAATAATTTTATATATTTGTGTTAAATGTAGTGATTTAAAATTGGTACTATTTCATTGGTAAACAGATAAAAACAGTTGAATATAACTGTAAAAATTAATTATTCAGAACACCTTAGTTTACATTTAAATATTATTTTAATAAGAACTTGAAAACAATTCACTCTCTGCTCCCATATCTTATGACATCACTCTGCATGCGCCGTCTGCTCCCATATCTTATGACATCACTCTGCATGCGCCGTCTGCTCCCATATCTTATGACATCACTCTGCATGTGCCGTTTGCTCCCATATCTTATGACATCACTCTGCATGTGCCGTCTGCTCCCATATCTTATGACATCACTCTGCATGCCCCGTCTGCTCCCATATCTTATGACATCACTCTGCATGTGCCGTCTGCTCCCATATCTTATGACATCACTCTGCATGCCCCGTCTGCTCCCATATCTTATGACATCACTCTGCATGTGCCGTCTGCTCCCATATCTTATGACATCACTCTGCATGCACCGTCTGCTCCCATATCTTATGACATCACTCTGCATGCACCGTCTGCTCCCATATCTTATGACATCACTCTGCATGCACCGTCTGCTCCCATATCTTATGACATCACTCTGCATGCGCCGTCTGCTCCCATATCTTATGACATCACTCTGCATGCGCCGTCTGCTCCCATATCTTATGACATCACTCTGCATGTGCCGTCTGCTCCCATATCTTATGACATCACTCTGCATGCACCGTCTGCTCCCATATCTTATGACATCACTCTGCATGTGCCGTCTGCTCCCATATCTTATGACATCACTCTGCATGCGCTGTCTGCTCCCATATCTTATGACATCACTCTGCATGCGCCGTCTGCTCCCATATCTTATGACATCACTCTGCATGCCCGTCTGCTCCCATATCTTATGACATCACTCTGCATGCGCCGTCTGCTCCCATATCTTATGACATCACTCTGCATGCGCCGTCTGCTCCCATATCTTATGACATCACCCTGCATGCGCCGTCTGCTCCCATATCTTATGACATCACTCTGCATGCCCGTCTGCTCCCATATCTTATGACATCACTCTGCATGCGCCGTCTGCTCCCATATCTTATGACATCACTCTGCATGCGCCGTCTGCTCCCATATCTTATGACATCACTCTGCATGCGCCGTCTGCTCCCATATCTTATGACATCACTCTGCATGCGCCGTCTGCTCCCATATCTTATGACATCACTCTGCATGCGCCGTCTGCTCCCATATCTTATGACATCACTCTGCATGTGCCGTCTGCTCCCATATCTTATGACATCACTCTGCATGCGCCGTCTGCTCCCATATCTTATGACATCATTCTGCATGTGCCGTCTGCTCCCATATCTTATGACATCATTCTGCATGTGCCGTCTGCTCCCATATCTTATGACATCACTCTGCATGCACTGTCTGCTCCCATATCTTAGAAACTGTTTGGGATCTGTTTTTCTAATTTGGCATAGACATACATATATCTTGTATATTAGGGCACTGTTACTATGCATGAGAAATTTATATTTGATTGGATCATTCTAACCGTACCTTAGAACGTTCAAGGTCTGAAAAAACAGTACCGGTACATGTTCAGTTTTCCTATTTTTTCACAACTGTAAACTAACTTTTTCTCAAATTTTACATAAACATCTTTGAGTAGAGGTAATACACACAGAATTTGTATTTGATTGAATGTAACTCCATGCCTCCCCCCAAAAAACGCCAACTTGTATATTCTTGTACTTGCATAGAGTGATGCCACAAGTCCATTGCACCTTCTGCCCAAAGGACTAAAAACTGTTTAGCAAGATACTAATAGCACAATACATGTACCCATATCATTCACTTTTGAAACATCGAAATGGTAAATTCATCTATTGAAAAACTTGTCATTAATGTATTATAATTGTATGTTTACTTGATGTTTGCAGGTGAAGAAGACTTGGCCAAGTCAGAAGAATTTGACATAGAGAGTGTCGATGACAACTCGGACCCAACCAGCTCTAGGAACCTTAGTCGTCTGGGTGGGTGGTTGTTAAATGACTACAAACATGTCAGATCCTGATTTTAGTAGTTTTCGTTGTTGGTGATCGAGTGTGGGCTGATTTCATGAGGACACTTGAATATAATTCAATCATGAAAGATTGTTTAAAACTGTTTACAATCAATGTAAGCTTCGTTGTTCAACTTAAATTTGTTTATGAGCAATCTATCGTCATGTTTTTGCTTTGAGCAATACTCTAAATGGAATCAATTATGGCGGTCCAGTTGTGACATCCCCAGATATTTCCATTACACAAATAATAACTCGGTCATCAATGTGTCAGTAAATCAGACCTGCCACATGATATGGATTACCCGTACCCAATACGGATTTTGGCTTTTTTAAAGTGATACGGCCGTACTACATTTTGATACAGACTAACTAAATTTATGGAGAAATTATTTTAACTACATTATGTCCTTGTATGCGTCACAAAACTATAATTGTTTACTGTTAGTGACTAAGTAAATCAATTCAAAACAAGCGAACTAAACCACAAATTAATTTATTGTAGCGCGTAATAGATGGCGCGCTGGTAAATTTTAGTTCTGAAAACTGCGTTCAACGAAATCGCCTGCATTTCTTGATTTCAAAATGTTGACTCTTGCCAGTGAAACTTCGATATGTGCGAACTGTCACTATTTGATGCCACTGTTTGTTTTCCGGTATGCAGTTTAAACGTGCTGAAGTGAAGTAAAACTTCTGTAATCTTCCAGTTAACTGGCCTAAATTATTAGGGCATTTACCAATGTGTATTTGGAATGTCATTCTGCATCATTCCCACTAAAAAGAAGTAAGGTTAGATCAATTTAATGTCGAGTCGACGTAAATAAGCCGAGGCCACTGGGCGTGAGTACAGGTAGTTGCTGCTCCCCGGACACACCACGACTGCAAAGCCTAGCCAGTGTCTTGCGATTTGCGAATATGTCCCCAAAAACCAAGTCTAAGGCTACATCATTAATTGTTATTCTATACAGCTGTATAATGCAAATATATTAACGCATAAATTTATCAGATATAATATGCTAATTGTTTTTTATTTCGACTTCGCAATGCACACGCTAGACGTTGCTTTTGACAAAGCCGGGCTTTGTGGCCCCGATGTGTCTGGGCTACGCTAACTGCTCGCGTCTTGTGACATCGGCTCGACGCCGACAGCATTAAATTGATATAAAACACAATTTAAACAAATTATATCTGACTTCTTTTTAGTGGGAGTCATGTAGTGACATTCCAAACATCAAAAAAACTTTTGTAAAAGCCTTAATAAATTAGGCCACTTAACTGGAAGATTTTATTAGTGATACGGATTCTTACAGAATTTTAGGTCAAAAATACGGATTGCCATCCCAAAAATGTGGCCGGTCTGGTAAATGTAAAATTTCTGTCATGTTTCAGGGTTAATTGTGAGTGGAGCCGTGGCGTGTCTGGCAGCAGGGATGTCCTACGTCTACATGGCTGGCGAGTGACACAGGGTAGGGGTGCTGCTTTAGTCCAACCTACACTTGGTTTTACAAGAAAACTGTTAAAGCAAGATTGTGTTAGCACCAAAAATCAGTCATGTATGTTGATTGTTAGCAGGAAATTCATTGACCGAGTCAGTCGTCTTAAATATGGGAACCATGCAGATGCACCAGGCTGTTATTAGCAGAGGTCACGGTCTGAATTAGTTGTCAAAGAATTGTGTCAATTGTGGCCGACCCATCCAGCCAACGTAGAACTACCAATAGAATGTTTACCCCCCCCCCCGAATGTTTTCTTGATTAGCTGAACATTTTATGGGGTAAATAACTGAAATGTGAAAAGCTGTTGGGCTTATAAAAGTAATACGCCTACAACACGCAATATACTTGCAACATATTTACTGTAATATGTTATCAGGACAGACAACATTGGTCAACAAAGTCGGCAAACATGTTAATAATTAATGTTTATTTTGTTGTAGATCCGAGAGCTGATTTCCTGGTGGTGAAACTCCTTTTGCTGTCAAGTTCAAGTCAACTTGTTATAAGAAATACTCATCTCACAGTACAGTAGAGTGGAATGAGTCTAAACAGCTCTTATTTTTGAGTGCGAGGGGCCACAGAGAGATGGTGCTTTTAGCATAATAATGTATTTATCACAACCTTAATACATGTGATATCCACGAGTTATGAGAACTATTTAGATCGAGGTCTCAGACCAAGGTTTAGCAGGAACAACTCGACTAATATTCGTGTTACCTGTTACAACCACTCCAATCTTAGAGTGTTTATATGCAACTACTGTATATATTGTTGGGGTTGGGGCTAAGCCACCCAGTATCATCAAATTAACATAAAGCTTTCTGTGTGTTTGACAGATAAACTCCATTGGCTGGCAGATATTTGTTTTCAGTATGCATAAATAAATGGTGAATTTTAATTGTCATTTTGTAAGATTTTTTTAAGGATTAGGTTACATTTGACAAGATTGTTATGTAATAGTAAACGACAAGTATGGTTTGGTTGACCTTATAAATATACTTTCTTTAGGAACTGGAAAATAATCCAGCTAGTGAAGATTGCCTTTGTGTACATATAGTAGACCACCCCATCGCAAGAGTGGGGGTGGTAGATGGACATCTCAAGATAGTTGTATCAAAACAAGCTCGGTAGTAATGTATATGCTATGTAAGGAAATAAACAGTGTACATGACAATAAGTGTGTTATTGGTTTACTGGTTGTGACAAATTGGTATGATTTTGGCACAACAAGCAATTAACAAATGCTTCATGTAATGTGGAAACATACAATAAATTAAATGTAGACAGTTGTAAACAAAGCATTCCATTTATACTACTACAGACAATTATATTATAAATCATTCGACAATCAGGTTCAGTAGCCAGGGGCAGTCACTGCACAACTGAATTCATCCATCACCAACACCATGTTTTGTGGTCACCACTGATGGACACTTGGCTGTCGGTTCCAATCAATAAGGCTGCTGAAGTTGGCCAAAACTTTGGCCACAATAAAAACGTACGTATGTAGAAGATATCAATACCAACAACTGATACAAAATGCATAGAACACTCATCCCTGTGGGAATATTTTCCCACGGTGGTTGAATGAATAGAACGATGGCCGATTGCTCAGCGTCTCCCAAGTTCTCTGTTGTAATTCTGCCACTGCTTTGATCTCCTTAAAGTCTCCGACCACTTTGACGATACCGTAACATGTGATCACCAATCCCACAAGGCACTGCAAAAGTATGTCGGTAGGTAAAGACACAAACTCCTGTTCGATAAGTCGCAAGTAGGCTCGATATTGAGCTGCCGAGTATCCAGCGTGTGCTAGGGCGATGAATCCCAGGAAAACAAACCATTTGTCTGTGCAGAACCCCATTGTACCGGGTGTGTAGTACGATATCTGAAACAAAAGTGATTAATAAAATGCACATAAATTTCCCACTACTAGTGATTGTTTTTCCTTATCCGTTGAAGTTCCCCAAATGCCAACTAAAATATAGTAAACAGAGATCGATATGCACCCATGTGAATGTTATATTTGTATCCCCTTGTCTACATTCACTTCAGGGCCAGGGACACCTTGAATTCCCCGATTAAATAACTGTCAGCATGTGGCCGTGTGGGTAAATCTGATAGTGATACCTGGAGTAGTAGAGGCTAGGCGCATTATTTTCATTATTCCAGATAAACGTCAGAAAGGCTTGGTATACTTGCAACCTAAATAATACACGCCTGAGATAATATTAAGACGTTTCAAATTAAATTAAAATCTACTATAATTTATACTGCTCAGATTGGCGGTCTGGTGTTCCCCGACTAACAGTAACACGCTGCACAGTCAGATACAGATACAGTCACACACAGACAGTGAATCGAAGTGGGCCCCGACAACTGGCCATATAAGCGTTCAATTAATGTCTCTTTACGGAATTTCCAAAGAATCTGTAGATTAAATATTATGTGAAAAATTGAAATCAAAACCATAACATGGAACAGTACCTAGTTTATCCTTTGTTTTGTTTAAATTATGAACTCGAAGAAATACACATCTCAGTCGGCTCTTGGGCCAATTTACACACAACTCATTTTACAACGGAAGTAGTTCCGCATTGCAAATAATACTTATAGAATAGATTTAAGGATTCTTATTTTGCTAAATATTATTGCAATATTTTGTGCGTAAATCGATATTGCAATATTTTATAGTAACAGGTTTGTATTTAGCTCACATTTCCTAATAACTCGAGTTTGCCAGATTAATTACAAGACTAATCTGCAAACAACGCTGTATCACTTACCCTGTAAGGTACTACTTTTGTTTTGACATGGCACGGCTGCGCGTTCTGGTATCTGTATCTGTATCTGTATCTGTATCTGTATCTGTATCTGTATCTGTATCTGTATCTGTATCTGAATCTGAATCTGTATTTGTAACTGACAAAATGTCCTAGGGACACATCACGCCAGTGCGCATGGTGGGTCGTCTGACTTAATTGTTAAAATGTTGGATTACATTATTTTGAAACGAGTTTAGTGATATACTTGAGACAGTGTTTGGGAGGAGAGAATTCCATTCTTTAATTGTTGTTGGGAAGATCAAGAAGCTGTTTCCAAATATGTTTGCAGAGTATCTAATTTTCAAGAACTGACTCATGTTTACGTGACGATCTAGTGTTGTGTTGGATATATAGTGATCTAGCGGGATATCTATAAGGTTATGTTCCATTTTGTTATATTCCATTATGCTGTCTTTTAATTTTTCTTCTTGTTTGGAGGGTGTCCCACTGGAGGTCTTTAAGAAGTTGGGTTACTGTTCCTGGTTCTCTAGGATAGTTTTGTGTACAAAATCTGGCAGCTTGTTTTTCTAATGTTTTAATATGTTTTAGGCAGTATATGGATCCCATGATGCTGACGCATATTCAAGTATTGGTCGGACAAGGGTTGTGTATAGACTAAAATATGTAGACTTAATGTGGGTTGGGCATTTATTTAGATTTCTCCAAATTACTCCTAGAGTCTGTTGTGCTTTCCTAGCAACTGAGTTGCATTGTGCTGTCCAATTTAATGGCGAACGTTTAAAGTGAGATTGTTGGGTAGGTCATTTATGTAAAGTAAGAAAAGTAGGGGCCCCAGTATATTTCCCTGTGGTACCCCTGAGGTGACTTGAATTGGTTTGGATGCTGATCCATTTATTACAACCTGTTGGAATTCTTTCTGCTTTTATGTGGAACTTTGTCGAATGCTTTAGTGAAGTCTAGAATGGCCATGTCTACAGATTTCTTTTCATCTAGATATTTGCTTATGTCATTGACAGTTTGAATTAATTGAGTTTATGTTGATCTTTTTGCATGAAAACCATGTTGGTGGTCAGTTAGGATGTGATGTTGTTCAAGGTGTTTCATGATGTGCCTATGAATTGTGTGTTCAAGAAGGTTAGAAATCACAGGTGTTAAGGATATTGGTCTGTAGTTTGAAGTTTCTGCCCTGTTTCCTTTCTTGAAAATTGCTGTTATGTTTGTTTCGTTCCAGGCTTTGGGGACTTGACCAGAATCAACTGATGATTGGAAGATATCATGTATTATTGGTGTTAGGTGGGAGGCATATCTGTTTAGAAACCATGGTGGAATGCCATCTGGTCCTTACGATTTAGAGGTGTTAATTTTTGATAGTTGGTCATGTACTCCTTTAAGTGAAATTGTTAGTTTGGGTATTTTTCCATGAGGGCTGTCGTTCAGATTTGTCAACTGGGAATATCCTTCATGTGTGAAGACACTTTTGAACTGATTGCCTATAAGACTTTTGCTTTTTGTTTGTCATCGCTAATTATGTTTCCCGCAATGTTTAGGTCCCCAATACCCTGATTATCTTGTCTAAGTTTGGAAATGAAACTCCAGAATGCTTTCGGTTTGTCTGTTATTGCAGTTGTTAGGAATTGATTTATATACGACAGTCTAGTAGAACGAAGGTGTTTGTGCATGTCTTTCCTGGTGTGACAAAACTCTTGCCACTCTTCTGGATTTCTAGATATTTTTTGTTTCTTGTATAATCGTTTCTTTCTTTTGCACATTTTTTTTCAAGTCTTTATTGAACCAGGGACGGTTGTATATGGAAGTTGCAAGACGGACTGGTACATAGTGTTTCATAATGTTGACGATTTTTTTTGAAATAAGGTTCCATTTGTCATTGACTGTCATGTTTTGGTTTAGAGAGAAGTATTCATGTGTGAAGTCATCGAGAGATTTCTGGATGTTAAGGTGGTCAGCTTTATTTCTGATGACTTTGTTTCGTTTAGGGCGATGTTTGCGCTTAAGTGAGATATTTACATCAATGATAACTGTGTTGTGGTCTGCTATGCCGTCTACTACATTTAGTTTCTTTATTAACCCAGGTCTATTTGTGAAGACAAAATCTAGGATATTGTTGAGAGAGAGAGAGAGAGAGAGAGAGAGAGAGAGAGAGAGAGAGAGAGAGAGAGAGAGAGAGAGAGAGAGAGAGAGAGAGAGAGAGAGAGAGAGAGAGAGAGAGAGAGAGAGAGAGAGAGAGAGAGAGAGAGAGAGAGAGAGAGAGAGAGAGAGAGAGAGAGAGAGTAGTTTGTTGGCAGCAACTGTACTATATCCACTGTTAGGTGTGACATGGTGATTTTCCCAGTTTATGTTAGGAAGGTTGAAATCGCCGGTAATTATGACATTATGTGTGTTTATCTTGTTTCCTAATTTAGACAGAGATAGATCTAGTTCTTCAATTTGAGTTCCTTGAGAGTCATGTGGGGCACGATAGAACGTGCATATGACTATGGGTTTCATTCCTTTTATTTCAGTTTCTGTCCAAATGCTCTCACTGTTAGTGTTTAAGTTTGTTAGATGAGTTAATTGTGATGAGATCAACTTTGGATATTTGGAATACCCCCCCTCCGGTGGTGCTTGTTTCCCTGTCTTTTTTAAAAACATTAAAGTGTTCTGGGAAAATTTCTCCGTTTTTAACTGAGGGATCTAACCATGACTCTGTTGCACTGATTATGTCTGGGTTATGTAGGTTGTTTAGTACTTCGATGTCTGCTGCTTTATTCTTAATGCTTTGGCAGTTTATGAGGATGCACCGGAAGTTTGGTCTCTTCTTCTGTGTATAGGTTTTCTTGTTATTGGTTGTGTTGTTACTACTTGTAGTGGTTTCGTTTTAGTTATGATCGTTGCCATTGAGAGGGTCAAAGGGGTATCCGTCTGGATTTCGCATTCTTCGAAGAAGGAATTTGTGATGTTGAAGTTATTGCAGTCAGGGCAAGCCCAAGAACATGAAGAGTGTATTAATTGTTTGTATTCGTTGTCATCTATTGCACAGCATTGTGTGTGTATCCATTCAATCACATTATTAAACACTAATTATATTATAAAACACTTTTCTATCCTTCTTCTACCCCGTGAGAATCGTAGACATTCGCTGGGGTGACACGGTGGATGCCTTCGCAACTATGATGCGCCAACGCTGTCGGTCTTCTGTCATGCGCAGTAACCATGCAGTGCATATGTGCTGTTTCGTCCCAAACCAGGACTTCATTGGTCGGCCTCTGCGTTGTTTACCCTCTACTGTGCGTCGCAGAATGATCTTGGCGAGGGAGTTCTGACGGGAGATGTGGCCATACCAAGCCAGCTTCCGTCACTTGACCGTGGGCGTGGCAGTTAACGAGTGGTTCCTGCCTGTCAACGTATAGTTGTGACTTGTCTGACGAACTCAGTCGTCCTGTGCTCTGCGTGTGTACGAGATGCGCAGCTGGGAGTCTTCTGTAACACGTACGTGTACGAATGCCTGCCATTGATTCTCCACTCCAGATCAACTGTGAGTGTCCAACGTTCGCATCCGTATATATAACGGGATGGATACCACTAGGGACTTGAACAGTGTCAACTATATACTGGAAAGCTGATGGATCGAGTTGCTCTTCCAAATGACGTGACGTTGAGTGTCGATCGTCATGGCCGACGCGGCCAGGCCTAGTGTTGTTTTCATCTCCTTTGTTGAGCTGCCACCCATTGTTAATGTGGAGCCAAGGTAGGCCTACCCGAAGCTGGCCACTTCTTCATGTTTCTGCCCTCCAGCGTGATATGGAGGTTGTACTTGCTGGGTGCGGCTATTCACCATATAACTTTGCTGTTCTCCGAACTTACTTCCATTCCTTCATAGATATCTATAACTCTGTGCATTCCGCATGCTCCAGCTGTTCTTTCTGGTCTGATGGTGAGATCCTGGAGTTCTGCTTCGCTGCCTCCCTTGAGGACAATGTCATCTGCAAAGCGTAGGTTGCATATAGCGGCCGTCCTCCGATATGGAAATGGAGGTGAGGAGGTTGTGTAGCGGCATGATGTCCTCCAAATAGATGTTGAACAAAATTGGATCCTTTGCGAACTCCAACTGAGATGTGGAAAAAATCTCCGTGGATGTTATTTTGGAAAATTGCGCTTGGGTCTTCATACCGTGATGACGTCAATGATACATGTTAGCGTGTGTCGAAGTTGAAGTTCTTCATGACTTGCCACAGGCCCTCGTGCCACCCCAGATAGCATGCAAACGTTGCGTTAACGTTTGCATTAACGTTTGCATGCTACCTAGGATACGCGGTCGAATGCTTTCTTAAAGTCGATGAAGTTGTGGTAGAGCACACATTGGTGCTGCAGCACATATATATATATATATATATATATATATATATATATATATATATATATATATATATACTTTATATCTCTCTTCATCTCTCTTCTCCTATATATATATATATATATATATATATATATATATATATAGAGAGAGAGAGAGTGATAAAGTATTTGTATATATATATATATATAATATATATAATATATATAGATATGTAATATATACATATACATATACATATACATATACATATACATATATATACATATATATATATATATATAGTGTCAGTCCCATAATGTGGGCATGATGTTTTGGACGTATATTCGTCACACAATGATTGTGTTAGCTTTTAGTTTTATGCTTTACAATACATAATACATTCTATATTTTATGATACGTTTAATACATCTCCTGTCTGGAATTAGAATCCATTACAGTGCCTCATGGTATGTATGATATATATTATATATATATATATATATATATATATATATATATATATATATATATATATTATATAAGAGAGAGAGAGAGAGAGAGAGAGCGAGAGAGAGAGAGAGAGAGGCACTGTAATGGATTCTAATTCCAGACAGGACATGTATTAAACATATCATAAAATACAGAATGTATTATGTATTGTAAAGTATAAAACTAAAAGCTAACACAATCATTGTGTGACGAATATACGTCCAAAACACAATGCTCACATTCTGGGGGACTGACACCCTATACAGATTTGGACCTGATTTAAACTGAGCAAGAAGCTACGAACGGTATATTATAAATGATTTTTCAAAACTTTGATTACTGGGCGCACTCACGCTACGTAACAGGTTGATCACGTAGCCGTTATATATATTCAATAAAATTGATTTGACATTTCTGCGTTAAAACAAGAATATGCGTGGTGCATTATTATATATGGTAGGCGTTGTAAATCAATAATCATTTGTATGCATGTTCGAAAGAAAAAGTTAAATTGAATTACAAAGATTTATAACCACTGACATAATTTTAAACGTAGCTTTGTGCAGTAAGCGGAGTAACGTACGTCTCGTTTCGGAATTTCCTAACCGACCTCTCTGCGGATGCGTTTCAAATGGCAATAATTTGCCGAAGCCGCCTGACAACAGTAATTCGAAGTGACTAGCTGTACATATGCGTAACTTTGTTTATTTCAGTTTGCTGACGGAACGCCAGGGACAATATTCCGCGTCATAATATAGTGAATGTATATATATATATATAATTATTACTTTATAATTAACTAAGATACATATCGAAGAACGAATAATGTGACGCTTGATAATGTTTTTATTAGTTATAAAAATCCTTGTAATTTAAATTTCAACTTTCGTTTCTTTCCCCTTTAAGTCGAAACAAGAAATGCTCGCATGAAATAAACACAAAACCAGCTACTCTCAGGTCTCAGGTGATAACCTCGAAACAGCCCAAACTTGGGCTAACGCTGGAGTTGTTCTTCTCTAGAATTAGTGAGTCCACTACAGGTTACACATTTACCCCCTGTGTGGGATCTTTTACTTCCCCTGGCATAAAACAGATAGATAGGACATATTTAGTTCTCTTCCGAATAATAGCATATTGTAATGAATTGCTAAGTTTCAAACGCAATAATAATCTTGTTGGAATCATCAACCGTGGACCCGATCCATATATATATAATATATATATATATATATATATATATATATATATATATATATATATATATATTATACATGTTAATAGTTTGATATATATATATTTATTTATAATATATTATAATATATATATATATATATATATATATATATATATATATATATATATATATATATATATATATATATATATATATATATATATATAATATACCCCACACAGATCAGATCATTATCACTTAATTCCTCGATACTTTAAAGAGACTGGAATTCCCTTAGCCAACTGTGACAAATTAGAAACTTTCAAATGCAAGGTGTAGATATTAAAAAATTTGAACGTGATTTATCATCCATTTTTTTCATCTTTTTATTAAATCGCCCGATGTTGTCCATGGGGTGACCATGCACGGGATATACCGGATGGTTCTTCCCGTTATCCATATAGATGTAGATCAGCCATATTCTTAACCGTCACCCAACATAACAACATTGTGGAATTTCTCTCTCTATATTCGAAAATAGGAGTACAGACCTTCCAACATTTTATCTAAAAGAAGCAGAACTTATAGGTATTTCCCCTACTACAAAATAGGCAGAAGATTATTTTCTTGAAAAATAAACGCCCAATTTCATGGCGATCTAACTGTCAGAACTTTTAGATTTCGGTAATTAGGACTAGATATTGAGTAAAATAGCGGAAGATGTTCCAAACAAACCGGGAAAGAGGAAAGTTTTCTAGTAGAATAGAAAAGGCAGAAAAAATTCCGCTTTTTAGGAAGAAGTATAGCAAATTTTATTTCAAATTAACATTTTGCATGGATCGATGCAGCGCTTTTGTTTATATTTGTGTGAAGAAAAAAACCGTAAAGCCATGGGCATGATTTCACTCAATTATGTTCACTCTCAACCTAAATATTACACCTAATCTATATTACATTCCAAAAAGGAATTTCTACATTGCCGATTATAATTGACAATGTACGGGAGAATGTTACTTATTTCACATGAGTATTTGTCAGAATAATGCAGAGGTATAGGAGGACAGGATATCTTTCTTTTATTCATTCAGCCTCAACCAATTATAAACATCTGGGAGAGTCACTAATAGTTGGTGACTGTGCTGCACTTTTGTTGAAACTGGCGGAGTGATATTAATTCCAGTGACGTCACGAGACTTCCTTTCTCCCGATTCTAAAATCGAGGTATGGCGTGTGCGGTAGAAATTGTCAGAAGTAGTCACTTAAAAACTACTTTAAACTTCAGCCCGAGCTACACAATAATAGCATTATTTCAATGAACACTCCTTTGCCAATAATAAATGAACACACGTTACAAATATCTCGACTAGATATAAAAAGACGCTTGATGTGGCTTCGCTGGCCACATCATGGCACATGTGCACACGAGACTCGAGAGTATCGCTTGGATTGAAAGCGCCCGAAGAAGCCGATAATCGACATGGCATTTATATAGAATTCGGACCCATCTAAATTTTACCATTATAACTGTATTTTTGCCTATATTGGATGCCTCACAAATACAAATATTGCCTTTTGAGACCCAAATAGCTCACCGATTTGGGTATACTCCGATTTGTGCCAAGCGCAATAGTGCATGTGTCACTGCACCGTACCCATGGAATGAGCAATAAACAGTTTGCTTACGCCGACCACGCTGTCTTTTCGACCTCAAAAATCTGCTAAGACACGCTGTTTATAAAACAAATATGCGCAAGATGATGATTGAAATAAAACAAAAGTATCAAGTGTTGGCAAAGATACAGTTATAAAGGTAAAATTGAGGTGGGTCCATCCGGGCCAAATTCAGCATAAGTGCCTGCAACATTTAATTATTTTAATTATGTAAGTCCTAGGAAAAACGGTTCTAAGACGACCATCCTCCTTTTTATGATAGCGATGCGTTTTGATGAGGAAATAAACAAAATGGCCCAAAGTAAAGATACTTATTTAATTTTAACCTGCAATGTTAGCGTGTATTGCAAGTTTTTGGTAAAATTTAAACAAAACAACCGGAAAATATTTTAATAATTTGGCCATATGTTGATACGCTTTATTGATAGGTCATAGGCGTACTGCAATTTGTGTATTGCAAATTATAGGACCATTCCTTGTGAACAAACCAATGTGTGCAGAGTTCTCTCCGGTTTTTGAATGAATTGATGTGATGGAAGCCTTTGATAAGATAAGAAACAATAACAAATTTGAGCTTTCTATCTTAGTTTATCTAAAAAAACAATTCTTTCAAAAATTGAGGGCGACAAATATATATTGGTACATTGATTAATCGTTATACTCGTACACTATGGTTAATTGCATTGGTGTTAGACCTGTTGTTGATGCCACATCACTGATTCAGATTCAATTCATCCTTCACTATGACAATTCCAACTAAAGATGTTTGTTTGTAGACAGCAATGCACTGTTTTACCAGTTCTCTGTATCCAATTGTGTCAGTTTGGGCTACAGGTCACTCAAGTGCAACATAAACTGCCTCTTCACAGCTGCCAGTTCTCTTCTGTGGATTGCTAGTGTCACAATAGGCAGACAAAAATACTATCCCAAAACCACTGTGCACAGGCAAAACTTACTTTCTCATTGGAGAAGTGAAAGTTTCTGATTCGACGTGCTGATTAATCATACACTATGACTAATTGCATTTTTGTTAAAGTTTAAACCTGTTATTGATTCCAGATCACCAATTCTGAATCAAACTGAATTTTTATTCCAGTTCACCCTACACTACAGCAATTTAAACTAAATTTCTTTATTCCGATTCAAACAACATAGAACAGTGGCTGTGAAATCATATTTATTTCAGTATGCAATTCCGATTCCACTCACTTCACAAAGCACTTCTGTTTCTGTTGCTTTCACAACAAAGGATTCTACCCAACCCGATTCTGATTCCAATTCATTACTTTCATATAAATTGTCCAATTCCACAATTGGAATAAAAATCAGCCTCTGATATCAGAATCGCTGTGGGTCTGATAATCTGATTGCAACAGCATAATGACACTATTTGAAAGCAAGTACACAATTTTCACTCATCAAGTTTTTACATGTAAATTATTCTGTATTTAGTTATTGTAACTTGATTTTATTTCACTGAACGAGTCATGTAAATCACTATTCTTATAAATTATGTATCTGGATTGATGTTTGATGACATGAAAACTTGTGAGGACTGTGGAATCGAGACAGTTGAGTGTAGACATGTGGTGTTTATTGCTTGTGTTCTACAGAAACTGATGACAGCCTGGTCTTTTCCTTGCAGAGTCGCAGTGCACCAGCAGGCACCATGTCGGCCGACCTACAGTGGATGATTACCCGCAGCAACTCTTGCTTCCTGGTCAAGCGAAGCAAGCAGTACTTCAGTCGGGTACGCTCATTTTACAGTGGCTCACTGTCATGCGTGGTCCTACTTTTATCCAACATCTAGATAAATAGTATGGCATATTATCTTGAAGGGAAAAATTGGGCCGATAAGACCGACATGTAATTCTTTTTAATCTGTCTCTGGCTACATATTACTTCATTCTCCACCCCACGTGTTTTTGTTTTCCATATTAATTCTCCAGGTTGTATTTGGACTTTCTGATTCCTTATGATAACCATGTTTGGTTTGCACTTTACGCATTTGTACGTTAAGGTTCCAAATGCTTGTTTGTAGACAGCAATGCACTGTTTTACCAGTTCTCTGTACCCAATTGTGTCAGTTTGGGCTACAGGTCACTCAAGTGCAACATAAACTGCCTCTTCACAGCTGCCAGTTCTCTTCTGTGGATTGCTAGTGTCACAACAGGCAGACAAAAATACTATCCCAAAACCACTGTGCACAGGCAAAACTTTCACTTTCTGGTTGGAAACATGAAACATTCTGATTTGAGAAGTCCATAACTAAAAAATTGATAATAAATAACATTGTGCTTCAAATTTATTATGTAGGTCCACACAGTGTCGAATGTTGATACAAAACAAACTGATTTGCTTACTTTTGTCACAACCATTCTGTAGTTAATAGAAATTTGTTTGCAGACCTTGTGCCAACTAAACAAATTGTCTACCATTATTCTGTTGCTGTATAAAACTTACTTTCATGCTATTAACACCAGGTTTGGGACAAATAATTTTATAACAGTAAATCATTCTTTGAAAATTTCTCGACCAATGAATGGTTTCAGCTGATATAACATAAATATATTGTCTGATAATAATACTACCAATAATAAGTCACTGGTTGTGTTGTATTGCAAGAATCAAGATTGGTTTATATAGATTGCACCGATTTACCTATTCCCTGTGTCCAGTGCTGTCTGTCTGGATTGCAGGTCATGCCGGTGCTACAGAAACGGCCTGGCAGGGCTACCAACCACCTTCCGTGTGTTGCAAAGTCATGCTATGCAGACATTAAAAAAAAAATATTCATGGTTATGCATTTTACCAAGCGCAACCAGAGTAATCAAATTCATGCTATCACTGTCATAGTTTGTTCTGCAGTTCACCCGGCTCACTGTCATGCGTGGTCCTACTTTTATCCAACATCTAGATAAATAGTATGGCATATTATCTTGAAGGGAAAAATTGGGCCGATAAGACCTGACATGTAATTTTTTTTAATCTGTCTCTGGCTACATATTACTTCATTCTCCACCCCACGTGTTTTTGTTTTCCATATTAATTCTCCAGGTTGTATTTGGACTTTCTGATTCCTTATGATAACCATGTTTGGTTTGCACTTTATGCATCTGTACGTTACGGTTCCAGATGCTTGTTTGTAGACAGCAATGCACTGTTTTACCAGTTCTCTGTACCCAATTGTGTCAGTTTGGGCTACAGGTCACTCAAGTGCAACATAAACTGCCTCTTCACAGCTGCCAGTTCTCTTCTGTGGATTGCTAGTGTCACAACAGGCAGACAAAAATACTATCCCAAAACCACTGTGCACAGGCAAAACTTTCACTTTCTGGTTGGAAACATGAAACATTCTGATTTGAGAAGTCCATAACTAAAACAATTGATAATAAATAACATTGTGCTTCAAATTTATTATGTAGGTCCACACAGTGTCGAATGTTGATACAAAACAAACTGATTTGCTTACTTTTGTCACACCATTCTGTAGTTAATAGAAATTTGTTTGCAGACCTTGTGCCAACTAAACAAATTGTCTACCATTATTCTGTTGCTGTATAAAACTTACTTTCATGCTATTAACACCAGGTTTGGGACAAATAATTTTATAACAGTATAAATCATTCTTTGAAAATTTCTCGAGACCAATGAATGGTTTCAGCTGATATAACATAAATATATTGTCTGATAATAATACTACCAATAATAAGTCACTGGTTGTGTTGTATTGCAAGAATCAAGATTGGTTTATATAGATTGCACCGATTTACCTATTCCCTGTGTCCAGTGCTGTCCGTCTGGATAGCAGGTCATGCCGGTGCTACAGAAACGGCCTGGCAGGGCTACCAACCACCTTCCGTGTGTTGCAAAGTCATGCTATGCAGACATTAATAAAAACATTATTCATGGGTTATGCATTTTACCAAGCGCAACCAGAGTAATCAAATTCATGCTATCACTGTCATAGTTTGTTCTGCAGTTCACCCGTCTCGTATCAAAACATACTGTCCTCGTGGCACTTCAGTGGAAGATACATACATTGATTACTGATTAGCAGTGACAAGAATGTGTGCCAGAGCATGATGTGTGTGTTGTTTACTCTCAGCCACTCGTCATGTGCAGTTGGATGGTTGTCTTGCAGGAACCCAACAACCTGTACAACCGCCACGGCAAGCGGGCGTCAGGACTCATCAACCAACAGGCAATCGGCATTGAGGCCTGCACTGATGATAAGGGTGTGGTCTTTGTCACAAAGAACAAAAATAGTAAGTCTCTGTTACTACGATGCACACTTGAAGCTTGTCACTGACAGTGCATGTTGTAGACCAAACTGTCTTTTGGGCCTCAAATTTGTGCTAAGACACTACATTGTCAAACATTAATATCTCTGTGCGAAAATTTGGAAAATACATCATGTATTATTTATGGCAGACAATTCTGTCTGTAATGTTCTGATTTTGTCTTTTTCCCAGTAGTACATATCAAGTTCATATAAAATCATTTTGAATTAACCAGCATATTTTATTTGCTATCCCAACTGTTGGGCTCCGTTGCTAAAGTCACAATTACATCATTGCTGATGTTGGCTCTCAAAAGAAGCCGTGGCTGATTTAGTGGTTCTGTAGATGTTGCAGGCAGTTACACAGTGCACTGTTTTACCAGTTCTCTGTACCCAATGGTGTCAGTTTGGGCTACAGGTCACTCAAGTGCAACATAAACTGCCTCTTCACAGCTGCTGGTCCTTTGTCATGGGCTGCTAGTGTCACAACAGGCAGAGTCTGCAAAATAAAATAAATTGACGGTCACGCTAAATTTCTAAATGATAATATGCGGACAGCTCAGAATAATACAAATGAATAAGGACATATGCAGTGTTTCTGGACAAATGTGTACATTTGTTGGTAACCAGTTATTATGTAGATATATTCAAGTGTTAGTGAAACCTAAATACAGGGATTCTGATTATACAATGCACTGTTTTACCAGTTCTCTGTACCCAATGGTGTCAGTTTGGGCTACAGGTCACTCAAGTGCAACATAAACTGCCTCTTCACAGCTGCTGGTCCTTTGTCATGAGCTACTAGTGTCACAACAGGCAGACACCACTAGAGTCTAGAGAGTCTGCAAAATAAAATACATTGACGGTCACGCTAAATTTCTAAATGATAATATGCAGACAGCTCAGAATAATAATACAAATGAATAACGACATATGCAGTCATTGCAGTGTTTCTGGACAAATGTGTACATTTGTTGGTAACCAGTTATTATGTAGATATATTCAAGTGTTAGTGAAACCTAAATACAGGGATTCTGATTATGCAATGCACTGTTTTACCAGTTCTCTGTACCCAATGGTGTCAGTTTGGGCTACAGGTCACTCAAGTGCAACATAAACTGCCTCTTCACAGCTGCCAACTCTGCCATGAGTTGCTGGTGTCACAAAAGGCAGACAGCCAGTAAATTTGAGCCAGATGAAATGTAGGCAAATACTGTATTCCGTCTGGAGTTTGTTCACTGAACCCTGCTTTCTGCTCAGACTGGAGGAAGCCTGCAAAGTCGACCACCAAAACGATTCTGAAGCAGGGCAACCGCCGCACGCTCAACACGATCAGGAAGGTCATTCGCAACAACAGATCCCGAAAAGACCAGAAAATGGTGCGTACCGCTGGGTAGAGAAGTGTGTTTTGAGGGCACTGTAAATTTGTACAGCTGAAAACTGCAGTGGATCTGTGGGTAACTGTGGGAGTGTCTTCCTGTAATTATAGAAGTTTAGTGTTTGTTCATGCTGGTTGCATGTGCACCGATTTACCTATTCCCTGTGTCCAGTGCTGTCAATCTGGGTCACAGGTCATGCTGGTGCTATAGAAACTGCCTGTGAGAGCTGCCGACCCTATTCTGTTGGTCACTGGGTTCTCAAAGGGCAGACAATGTTGTACATACAACCCAGTGTAATTACTGTCTATCTTCATTTGAGACGGAGCATTTTGTGTCAATATGAACACGTTTTTTAAAATATTTGCTGGAAAGCTCTTATCATTGACACAGATAATGCCATAGACATTGATTTGTTTGCATTCGTAAGTGGATATACAATATATTTATTGGAGGTATTGTGATGGTGTCGTACTGGCTGTGGTCTATCTCATCATGTGTAATTCATCTGTTGTGTCTATCGTTGCAGGCGGCTCTTCGTCGTGCCAGCGCAATCCTCAGCAGCCAGCGCCCCCTGGCGGCCAGGAGGAGCCGAGGCAAGAAACAATAAACGACTGGCTGAAATTACTATCAGACATTCTCTTGTAAGGTTGATATGTAATAAAGCTGATTGGCGTAACGTGTGTGCTGGCTGCGTCTTTGTGCTTTCTTAGTCGACCTGCAACTGTTTAACGTGTATTATATTTTTAGTAGTATCATGTGACATATATTGTCAGTGCATCTCGTCCTAGGTTCACATGTCTCTCTCTCTCTCTCTCTCTCTCTCTCTCTCTCTCTCTCTCTCTCTCTCTCTCTCTCTCTCTCTCTCTCTCTCTCTCTCTCTCTCTCTCTCTCATGGTCATTTCTAAAGGACCTAATGGTAAGGTACTTTGTTAATATTAAAGAATCCAATAAAAAATAAATGGATGGGATCAGTGTCACCCACCCACCCATCCTAGAAAATTGGCAAGGTCTTTTTTTAAGTTATGCAGTTGCTAAAATAATTGTATGTATAGACCGATTCCCAATTCTTTCTACTGAATTATTCTATTCTATTGAACAGAATGGTTGTATCATGTTGGTAAATTGGAATTAGTTTGTTACATCAAAAGCTACCACACATTTACAGGCACAGCTGGAAATGTCTAAAGAGAAGAATTGGTCCACATTTAATGATCACTGAGGAGTACTGAACACATTTTGCACGTTATTCCAAATGGACCCTTCACATCCAAATTGTTTTTGGAGCAATTAGTTTTCTTTACAAAGACCCTGACATCTACTGTAGATGATCCATTTAAACAGATTCTGTTAGCAGAGCACCCACACACCTGTTACATATTAGAACCATTGTCAGACTCTGACTCGTACAAACAGAAACTGATGAAGGCTCTTGGTGGTACAAACTCACTCGCAATGGTAGCACCACTGACAGTTATTGTTTAGTATATGAAGGATAATTACTTAATTTGAAGATACGTGCCACCACAGTTCACATAGGAATGTGATGTTATTGAACAAATTTAACTTCTTTCAAAATGACTGATCACCTGCTCCAGCCAGTGGACGACTAATTACACTGGACATCAATTAGATTTTTTGCATATTTTGCAATTTTTATAACTTGCTTATTTTGTGAAAATATTATATTTAGAGTTGCTGAAAGGATTCATGAATATGCAATATATTGAGTGTTATTGATTGTCAAATTGCTTGGTTACAATTTTCACAATTTGTTAGTTTCTGAATGACAGGTGCTAAATAAAGCATCCAGTTTCAAAACATGTTTTTATGTAAGGCCGGCTGTGCTAACTGTACTGGACACACTTTGATATTCACAGAGTTTGACACAGCAGACATCTTTTTATAAATTACTATACTGGCTAATTCTGGGTAGAGGAACCCTTTAGTAGCCTGATAGTGTTAAAATATAAATTTCAGCATCAAAAAGTTGACAGACTGTACACTAAACATCCAGCAACAAAGGCAGTTGGAGGTAACTGCAAGTTCCTGGAATCACAAAGAATACAACGAATGGGATAAACTATCACTGATCAACACATTTCCTGCTAATACTATTTGCAGCTGTACCTCTTGGGAAGATGACTTTGTAGAATGGAACATGTACAGTGTATAACTGTTGAGTAGCAGTGAGACTACAGCGAAGAAAGGAATAATGCAGTATCCAGTAATATGCAGTATCCAGTCATTAGAAATGCTCATGGTAAATTCCTACACTTTACTCCCTGGCAGACCAGATCAATCGAGTATCATAACAACTTATCTGGAAAGCATTCATCCACTCCAATGAATGTGCACACTGTTACCAAATACCCACCACTGTCTACAGCCAGATGCTCATTCATAAAGATGAGTGGAGGAAAGTTGTGTGAATGAACTTGCCTAATGTTTGACACAACAGCCCTAGTTATGATAGTGTGATGCTCTACCACAGCATTTCTCAACCAGACTGACTCAACGACCCATCATTGCAACCCCCAACTGCCATTCACACAGCACACTTTTGTTCATATTTTTTCTGAAAGATGAACTTGAAGACACCCATTTTACGGCCCTGAGATGGCTGGCAAATCCCTTCTGTTACTAACATCGGCAAATGTTTGTAGTTTCTAAACCATGCATTTAGAAACTGCTCTACCCACTGCATCTCTAAGCACAACTATGAAGGGCTGCCTACTTGAACAAATATTTTTCCATAATGATGGCGGCGGGGTTGGGGGACTGTTACATTAAAGAGCAATCATTTTACCCCTGGTCTAGGGACAAATGTGTGAGGTTATCTCCTGTTCCTAGTCAATTAGTGCTGACATGAAAGTATCAGAGCAGTGTGGAATTGCAGCATCGGGAAACCAAATTCTTGGTTTAATTAGGTGAGTATAAAGAAAAAGAACTTATAATACAACTGTACAAAATAATAGCTAGGCATCATTTAAAATAATGTACAAGCATGGAGGATATATCGCAAAATTATACCAAAACCCAGGGATATTAGTTATGAAATTCGTCTAAAAGAATGTGGTTTAACAACACTAGAAACTAGGAGGTTGAGAGGAAATCAGATAGAAGTGTTTACAATACTGAATCATGAATGGGTATGAAAATATTGACAGAAATTCTTATTTCTCGGATAAGGACGAGAGAAGCACTAGAGGACATGGGAGTTACATTAGCAAAGAAGCAGTGTAGATTATAGATTCTTTTTCACAAATAAGTGTAAATGAATGGAACAGATTAGCAGCTGATTGTGTATGTGATAGTAGTGTTAATATTTAAAAATAAAATCTACATATATCACAAATGGCAGGATACACTTAGTTAGACAGGTTGGACTCTGAATAAGCCAAAGGGCTACCTTGTCCACCTGCCATCTAGAGTTGATTCTGTAGGTGGTAATGTTGTAAAATGTGGCAGAACTGGAAGTAGGTCATTGAGGGATCCTCTTGAGTGCAAGGCTATCATTTTGGGTTTTTCAACTACTGCAATGACAAATTTGGAATAGTACATTTATTTGCAATAGAATTCAACTTTCAAGACTGCAGTCACAGTGATTCTTAACGTTTCCAAGACCAGTACTTGCCTTGATGTTTGTCTATTAGAACAAGTAGAATACCTATTTTATCAAATCGAAACAATCTTGCTAACAAATGTTACAATCGTGCAGGCGTGATAACAGTGAGATAACCTGGGTTCTAAGCAGTTGGAAGAAATTCCTATTTAAAAGTAATTTTAATTCATGAAACGTCGACTTCAGTTCCTGATTGTGTTTCGGAATCAGCGACCAATTTACAAACAAGTCTTGTCAGTCTGAGCAGTACAACGTCACTTGAACGTGTGTCACCGGCATATGGTGTATTTAATGAGAATCACTTGATACTTTCGCACGAATGTAGCAAGACTCTTTTGTAAATGTGTTGGCCCTGAAAAGGACCGTTGTTGTTCGCGCGCGCGGGAGTCGTCGGGATCAGTATTCCTGGCTCTGGCTGCTCTTCTTGGCGCCAACGTTCGACTTCTTCGGCAGAAGCACGGCCTGGATATTCGGCAGCACACCACCCTGTGCGATCGTCACTCCGTTGAGAAGCTTGTTCAGTTCCTCGTCATTACGAATCGCGAGCTGAAGATGGCGTGGGATGATGCGGCTCTTTTTGTTATCACGAGCGGCATTGCCTGCCAATTCGAGAACCTCGGCTGCCAGGTATTCGAGCACAGCCGCCAGATATACAGGGGCACCGGCACCAACTCGTTCAGCGTAGTTACCTTTCTTCAAATGACGGTGAATTCGACCAACAGGGAACTGTAAGCCTGCCCGCGAAGATCGGGTCTTAGACTTGCCCTTCGCTTTTCCACCCTTTCCACGTCCAGACATATTAGCTCGTATGTAGCAACACGCACTACAATTCAAATAATTTATAAATTTTCCCGCAACTTTTCATTTTATATAGGCGAATGGGTCACGTGATAGGCTCGAAAATTAACCAATCACGTCGTTTCCCGCTATCTCATTTAGCCAATCGCTGTACACTCGCTACACCAGAGCGCTGCACTATCGCTGAGCTCTCGCATTTCCTCCCACCCCCGTCATCGTCACGTGAGATCCAGCATGGTGGACTGCGTGTAATAAATATACGTACAAGGCTTAAAATTCTTCGAAATTACCTCCTAATATAAAGATGGAAACAACTAGAACATCTATAGTCTTAGCAGTTAATGCTTTGCTATCAGTGTTTGGATTCCTATTGTCTTATAGGTTAATAAATAAATTAGGTGACATGTTTATTAGGGCAAACTTGTTCGGTATTGATATGAACAAGTGTACTTATGATCCAACCATTCGCAGCGAACCAAATAGCAAACTTAAAATGTAAGTTAGCCTGCCAACGATTGACCTGTATTCTACCGCTTCTAATGCGTCATGTTAGTGGGCGCTAAGGCACTTTTGTCGAATTATTTAGGCTCAGAAAGGGCGCTAGGACGCAGTATTCGTAATTTAAACATGTCTGACGTTGAATGATGGAACTAAGTTTTAACTACTAATCTAAGCCTAACTGAAGCTAAGGCACTACTGACAGCAAAAAAGAAAAGTTTTTTCCTCGCCCTACCTTTTCGCACACAAAATATGAGGATTATCTATTGGAGTGGAAACTGACACTGTTCTAGAAGTATGACACATAAAATGTGACTCGTTCTGTGATGCAAGACAAGAGCAAAGCAGATTGATCAATCATACCACAAATCCCCAAAAGCTACTTCAAAACAATTAGAATCCTGTAAACACACTTCATTAAAATGCGATAAACACTTCACTATCCGTTGTAATTTTCTTTTTCTTATACACTTGCTTGTATGACATCAAGCATTTTGTACAAGACATCATCTGGTGATTTGTGCAACAAGCGGTATTACTCTAATAAAGAAGCGGCTAAGACAATAACAATCCTTAGGTTGCATGGCTCAGCCTTAAACAATATTAATCCATGAAACCTGTCAAGTACAAAACAAATTAAAATTAATTGTTCTGCAGATGAAAATTATCACCTACCAGTAATAAGGATCGTTTATGTTATTTCATCCCCAAGTTATCTAAACATGTTTGACACTTTCTTGACAATGGTATCCAAGGTAAAATTCCATCTGGAGCCAAATTTACTACTTCATCCACATTGCTTACCATTGGGATGGTTTACAGGTTTAGATTTAAACATTTCCGTGGCAATGGGGATCTCAGGGTGTCACAATTTCAAAATACTTTTAGCACTGACCATTGCTTTATTCCCTGGTAGCAATGGGTGATGTGGCTAATTTAGTGACTGACAATTGCTTGTGCAACTAGTCACACAGTAAGTTGTTTCTTTTCAGACCAGAGGCTCAAGGAGTGGTTGTGGGGGCTGTCTTCTTGATGATCATGTTCATCTTCATCCCAGTTGCATTTTACAAGAACCTAGGTTTAGAGAATGGCCAGTTTCCATTCCATGAGGTGAGAATAAAACATGACGATGCAAACTTTAAATTGTTAATTATTGTTATTATTAAATTGTTAATTATTATACAAATCATTTGTTTACATTGATCACAACTTAATCCTTTAAATTTTCGGTAAATTTTAGAGTTTCTTTGATTTTAAATTTGATAGGGTAAATATTGTAGTTATTCAATTATATTTTAAAACATTTGTGCATACGACTGGTACACAATAATGAAAAGAGGTAAAACTGAAAAGCACATTGTGAATTCTTGTTCAGATAAACCGTTCTTATAAATTCACAGTATTTACACAAATTTAAGTTTTAATACTATCTCGCCTTTCAAATTTATTGGTTAAAGTGTAAATCATAGAAATAGGATCAGTCTTTTATGTTCGCATTTATGAAATGTTAAGTAGCGGCTAAAACATATTTGGTCATGGAAATCCTTTAAATACTTTTTATGGTAGTCGCAGGCAGTATACCGTAGTAACTGTATAGTACCGTACCGTACCGTACCGTACCGTACCGTACCGTACCGTACCGTACCGTACCGTACCGTACCGTACCGTACCGTACCGTACCGTACCGTACCGTACCGTACCGTACCGTACCGTACTACATGCTGTAAATTGTCTTTCAGTACGTCAAGTACCTGGCTGCACTGCTTTCTATCTGCTGCATGATCTTCCTTGGCTTTGCTGATGACGTCCTTGACCTTAGATGGCGCCACAAGTTACTTATGCCAATGATGGCGACATTACCTCTGCTGATGGTTTACTTTGTTAGTTTCAACCTGACCTTCATTATTGTTCCTGTGCCAGTACGGTGGCTGTTTGGGTACAGTGTAGACATAGGTATGTGTTGCTTCACCAAATGTTTGTGTGTGTGTGTGTGTCACAAGCCCTGTATTCTAGTGATGATAATAGGATCACTTCTTTTGTGTGTAAATCTTTGGAAACCAAACTCAAAGGTGTTCAGTCTCCTAATTGATAAGCAATATTCAAGTAGTCAAGAGATAGATTGATATGCCAGATAGCTATGGGGAATGAGCAAACTTATAAGAGCTCATTTTTAAATGAATAGTTTTGTGAAATAGTTTAAACTGATCACAAAGTATATTCAGTGAGCTACAGACAGAAATCCCTAGTTCCAATGCTGGTATTGACCCTAGGAACAAAAAGTAAATCGGAACTAGATGACCAAAGCTGGAGTAAGCAACGAATATAAATATGAGGGTTGGTTCACAAGAGAGTCTGGCATGTCATGTACACGTCGTAATAGTTATGATTTTGGACACAAAACCAATCCAAAGATTTGAGAAGTGGCAGAGAAGAGAGTGTTGGGAAACACAGAGACTTAATCACAATCCTTGCTAATCAATTCTGAACATGTCATCTTGTGATATCCATAGTAAATCGTTATTGTAAAATAGGGAATTACAACAGTCCAGTTTACTAGTCCGGTTGCATTTGTGGTACTTGCGAGAATCTGGCAAGTTAAAAATTGATTCAACGACAGTTGTTTCCAGAATCTAGTGTTATTTTATGGAAACTGCTTTAAAAATGGTACTATGCTAATTAAATACATTTTATTATTCATTCATTTACATGTATCTTTTAAGAATACTCTACATATGTTACTGTTTGTAATATTTGTTGAAATCATTCATTACCTATGATGTGATTTGTGTAGGGAATACCCAGACATTGCCTACATGAACCTGCATGTCTTATATCACATCACTGACTTGACAATACACATAATAATAAATACTATATGTTGCCATATATAAAATATATTTCAACTAGTTGTAAAATGTGCTGTTTGATACTCATGGTTCAGTCCGTTCTTCACCAACTCCTACGGCTTGACAATAAATGTAAAATTATGTGTTGCTATGTTAAAAAATATATTTGAACAAGTTGTAAAATGTGCTGTTTGATCATAGCCTTGGCTAAGTGTGTTATTCAGCGTGTCTTGTGGCTGTGTTCCCGCAGGTGTGTTCTACTACATCTACATGGGGATGTTGGCCATATTCTGTACCAACGCCATCAACATCCACGCGGGTATCAATGGCATTGAGGCGGGACAGAGCCTTATCATTGCTCTCTCTGTCGCCATCTTCAACCTCGTAGAAATCAGTGGTCAGTTCATTGTCGTCCTCTACCTATCTGACCAGTCCATGAGCAGTCCTATTGAGCTAACATGTCTGTTGCTTAGTTGGTATTTTACACATTCCATTGTATAATTTTATTGACATTTATTCTTTTATGACAGAAATAATTGTTTTAAGTGACAATTTGTGTGGAAATATTTTATCTAGATGTCACGCTGCAGTGGTAACATAATAGATGTCACACTGCAGTAGTAACATAATAGATGTCACGCTGCAGTGGTAACATAATAGATGTCACGCTGCAGTGGTAACATAATAGATGTCACGCTGCAGTGGTAACATAATAGATGTCACGCTGCAGTGGTAACATAATAGATGTCACGCTGCAGAGGTAACATAATAGATGTCACGCTGCAGTGGTAACATAATAGATGTCACGCTGCAGTGGTAACATAATAGATGTCACGCTGCAGTGGTAACATAATAGATGTCACGCTGCAGTAGTAACATAATAGATGTCACGCTGCAGTGGTAACATAATAGATGTCACGCTGCAGTGGTAACATAATAGATGTCACGCTGCAGTAGTAACATAATAGATGTCACGCTGCAGAGGTAACATAATAGATGTCACGCTGCAGTGGTAACATAATAGATGTCACGCTGCAGTGGTAACATAATAGATGTCACACTGCAGTAGTAACATAATAGATGTCACGCTGCAGTGGTAACATAATAGATGTCACACTGCAGTGGTAACATAATAGATGTCACACGCTGCAGTGGTAACATAATAGATGTCACGCTGCAGTGGTAACATAATAGATGTCACACTGCAGTAGTAACATAATAGATGTCACGCTGCAGTGGTAACATAATAGATGTCACGCTGCAGTGGTAACATAATAGATGTCACGCTGCAGTGGTAACATAATAGATGTCACGCTGCAGTGGTAACATAATAGATGTCACGCTGCAGTGGTAACATAATAGATGTCACGCTGCAGTGGTAACATAATAGATGTCACGCTGCAGTGGTAACATAATAGATGTCACGCTGCAGTGGTAACATAATAGATGTCACACTGCAGTGGTAACATAATAGATGTCACGCTGCAGTGGTAACATAATAGATGTCACACTGCAGTGGTAACATAATAGATGTCACGCTGCAGTGGTAACATAATAGATGTCACGCTGCAGTGGTAACATAATAGATGTCACGCTGCAGTGGTAACATAATAGATGTCACGCTGCAGTGGTAACATAATAGATGTCACGCTGCAGTGGTAACATAATAGATGTCACGCTGCAGTGGTAACATAATAGATGTCACGCTGCAGTGGTAACATAATAGATGTCACGCTGCAGTGGTAACATAATAGATGTCACGCTGCAGTGGTAACATAATAGATGTCACGCTGCAGTGGTAACATAATAGATGTCACGCTGCAGTGGTAACATAATAGATGTCACGCTGCAGTAGTAACATAATAGATGTCACGCTGCAGTAGTAACATAATAGATGTCACACTGCAGTGGTAACATAATAGATGTCACACTGCAGTAGTAACATAATAGATGTCACGCTGCAGTAGTAACATAATAGATGTCACACTGCAGTGGTAACATAATAGATGTCACGCTGCAGTGGTAACATAATAGATGTCACGCTGCAGTGGTAACATAATAGATGTCACGCTGCAGTGGTAACATAATAGATGTCACGCTGCAGTGGTAACATAATAGATGTCACGCTGCAGTAGTAACATAATAGATGTCACGCTGCAGTAGTAACATAATAGATGTCACGCTACAGTAGTAACATAATAGATGTCACACTGCAGTGGTAACATAATATATGTCACACTGCAGTAGTAACATAATAGATGTCACGCTGCAGTGGTAACATAATAGATGTCACGCTGCAGTGGTAACATAATAGATGTCACGCTGCAGTGGTAACATAATAGATGTCACGCTGCAGTAGTAACATAATAGATGTCACGCTGCAGTAGTAACATAATAGATGTCACGCTACAGTAGTAACATAATAGATGTCACACTGCAGTGGTAACATAATATATGTCACACTGCAGTAGTAACATAATAGATGTCACGCTGCAGTAGTAACATAACAGATGTCACGCTGCAGTAGTAACATAACAGATGTCACACTGCAGTAGTAACATAACAGATGTCACGCTGCAGTGGTAACATAACAGATGTCACACTGCAGTAGTAACATAACAGATGTCACGCTGCAGTGGTAACATAATAGATGTCACACTGCAGTAGTAACATAATAGATGTCACGCTGCAGTAGTAACATAATAGATGTCACGCTGCAGTAGTAACATAATAGATGTCACGCTGCAGTAGTAACATAACAGATGTCACGCTGCAGTGGTAACATAATAGATGTCACGCTGCAGTAGTAACATAACAGATGTCACGCTGCAGTGGTAACATAATAGATGTCACGCTCCAGTAGTAACATAACAGATGTCACGCTGCAGTAGTAACATAATAGATGTCACTCTGCAGTAGTAACATAATAGATGTCACGCTGCAGTGGTAACATAATAGATGTCACGCTGCAGTAGTAACATAATAGATGTCACGCTGCAGTGGTAACATAATAGATGTCACGCTGCAGTAGTAACATAATAGATGCGCTGCAGTGGTAACATAATAGATGTCACGCTGCAGTAGTAACATAATAGATGTCACGCTGCAGTGGTAACATAATAGATATCACACTGCAGTAGTAACATAATAGATGTCACGCTGCAGTAGTAACATAATAGATGTCACGCTGCAGTGGTAACATAATAGATGTCACACTGCAGTAGTAACATAATAGATGTCACGCTGCAGTAGTAACATAATAGATGTCACGCTGCAGTGGTAACATATTAGATGTCACGCTGCAGTGGTAACATAATAGATGTCACACTGCAGTAGTAACATAATAGATGTCACACTGCAGTGGTAACATAATAGATGTCACGCTGCAGTAGTAACATAATAGATGTCACGCTGCAGTGGTAACATAATAGATGTCACGCTGCAGTAGTAACATAATAGATGTCACGCACGCTGCAGTGGTAACATAATAGATGTCACGCTGCAGTAGTAACATAATAGATGTCACGCTGCAGTGGTAACATAATAGATGTCACGCTGCAGTAGTAACATAATAGATGTCACGCTGCAGTGGTAACATAATAGATGTCACGCTGCAGTAGTAACATAATAGATGTCACGCTGCAGTGGTAACATAATAGATGTCACACTGCAGTAGTAACATAATAGATGTCACCACGCTGCAGTGGTAACATAATAGATGTCACGCTGCAGTAGTAACATAACAGATGTCACGCTGCAGTGGTAACATAATAGATGTCACACTGCAGTAGTAACATAATAGATGTCACGCTGCAGTGGTAACATAATAGATGTCACACTGCAGTAGTAACATAATAGATGTCACACTGCAGTGGTAACATAATAGGTGTCACGCTGCAGTAGTAACATAATAGATGTCACGCTGCAGTGGTAACATAATAGATGTCACTCTGCAGTAGTAACATAATAGATGTCACACTGCAGTGGTAACATAATAGATGTCACGCTGCAGTAGTAAAATAGATGTCACGCTGCAGTGGTAACATAATAGATGTCACACTGCAGTAGTAACATAATAGATGTCACGCTGCAGTGGTAACATAATAGATGTCACACTGCAGTAGTAACATAATAGATGTCACGCTGCAGTGGTAACATAATAGATGTCACGCTGCAGTAGTAACATAACAGATGTCACGCTGCAGTGGTAACATAATGTCACACTGCAGTAGTAACATAATAGATGTCACGCTGCAGTAGTAACATAATAGATGTCATGCTGCAGTGGTAACATATTAGATGTCACGCTGCAGTGGTAACATAATAGATGTCACACTGCAGTAGTAACATAATAGATGTCACGCTGCAGTGGTAACATAATAGATGTCACACTGCAGTGGTAACATAATAGATGTCACGCTGCAGTGGTAACATAATAGATGTCACACTGCAGTAGTAACATAATAGATGTCACTCTGCAGTGGTAACATAATAGATGTCACTCTGCAGTGGTAACATAATAGATGTCACACTGCAGTAGTAACATAATAGATGTCACGCTGCAGTAGTAACATAATAGATGTCACGCTGCAGTAGTAACATAATAGATGTCACGCTGCAGTAGTAACATAATAGATGTCACGCTGCAGTAGTAACATAATAGATGTCACGCCGCAGTGGTAACATAATAGATGTCACGCTGCAGTAGTAACATAACAGATATCACACTGCAGTAGTAACATAATAGATGTCACACTGCAGTGGTAACATAATAGATGTCACGCTGCAGTAGTAACATAATAGATGTCACGCTGCAGTGGTAACATAATAGATGTCACGCTGCAGTAGTAACATAATAGATGTCACGCTGCAGTGGTAACATAATAGATGTCACGCTGCAGTAGTAACATAATAGATGTCACACTGCAGTGGTAACATAATAGATGTCACGCTGCAGTAGTAACATAATAGATGTCACGCTGCAGTAACATAATAGATATCACACTGCAGTAGTAACATAATAGATGTCACACTGCAGTGGTAACATAATAGATGTCACGCTGCAGTAGTAACATAATAGATGTCACGCTGCAGTGGTAACATAATAGGTGTCACGCTGCAGTGGTAACATAATAGATGTCACGCTGCAGTAGTAACATAATAGATGTCACACTGCAGTGGTAACATAATAGATGTCACGCTGCAGTAGTAACATAATAGATGTCACGCTGCAGTGGTAACATAATAGATGTCACGCTGCAGTAGTAACATAATAGATGTCACGCTGCAGTGGTAACATAATAGATGTCACGCTGCAGTAGTAACATAATAGATGTCACGCTGCAGTAGTAACATAATAGATGTCACACTGCAGTGGTAACATAATAGATGTCACACTGCAGTAGTAACATAATAGATGTCACGCTGCAGTGGTAACATAATAGATGTCACGCTGCAGTGGTAACATAATAGATGTCACGCTGCAGTAGTAACATAATAGATGTCACGCTGCAGTAGTAACATAATAGATGTCACACTGCAGTAGTAACATAATAGATGTCACACTGCAGTGGTAACATAATAGATGTCACGCTGCAGTAGTAACATAATAGATGTCACGCTGCAGTAGTAACATAATAGATGTCACACTGCAGTAGTAACATAATAGATGTCACACTGCAGTAGTAACATAATAGATGTCACACTGCAGTGGTAACATAATAGATGTCACGCTGCAGTAGTAACATAATAGATGTCACGCTGCAGTGGTAACATAATAGATGTCACGCTGCAGTAGTAACATAATAGATGTCACGCTGCAGTAGTAACATAATAGATGTCACACTGCAGTGGTAACATAATAGATGTCACACTGCAGTAGTAACATAATAGATGTCACGCTGCAGTGGTAACATAATAGATGTCACGCTGCAGTGGTAACATAATAGATGTCACGCTGCAGTAGTAACATAATAGATGTCACGCTGCAGTAGTAACATAATAGATGTCACACTGCAGTAGTAACATAATAGATGTCACGCTGCAGTAGTAACATAATAGATGTCACACTGCAGTAGTAACATAATAGATGTCACGCTGCAGTAGTAACATAATAGATGTCACGCTGCAGTGGTAACATAATAGATGTACGCTGCAGTAGTAACATAATAGATGTCACGCTGCAGTAGTAACATAATAGATATCACACTGCAGTAGTAACATAATAGATGTCACACTGCAGTAGTAACATAATAGATGTCACGCTGCAGTGGTAACATAATAGATGTCACGCTGCAGTAGTAACATAATAGATGTCACACTGCAGTGGTAACATAATAGATGTCACACTGCAGTAGTAACATAATAGATGTCACACTGCAGTGGTAACATAATAGATGTCACGCTGCAGTAGTAACATAATAGATGTCACGCTGCAGTGGTAACATAATAGATGTCACGCTGCAGTAGTAACATAATAGATGTCACACTGCAGTGGTAACATAATAGATGTCACGCTGCAGTAGTAACATAATAGATGTCACGCTGCAGTGGTAACATAATAGATGTCACGCTGCAGTGGTAACATAATAGATGTCACGCTGCAGTAGTAACATAATAGATGTCACGCTGCAGTGGTAACATAATAGATGTCACACTGCAGTAGTAACATAATAGATGTCACACTGCAGTGGTAACATAATAGATGTCACGCTGCAGTAGCATAATAGATGTCACGCTGCAGTAGTAACATAATAGATGTCACACTGCAGTAGTAACATAATAGATGTCACACTGCAGTGGTAACATAATAGATGTCACGCTGCAGTGGTAACATAATAGATGTCACGCTGCAGTGGTAACATAATAGATGTCACGCTGCAGTAGTAACATAATAGATGTCACACTGCAGTGGTAACATAATAGATGTCACGCTGCAGTAGTAACATAATAGATGTCACTCTGCAGTGGTAACATAATAGATGTCACGCTGCAGTAGTAACATAATAGATGTCACGCTGCAGTGGTAACATAATAGATGTCACACTGCAGTAGTAACATAATAGATGTCACACTGCAGTGGTAACATAATAGATGTCACGCTGCAGTAGTAACATAATAGATGTCACGCTGCAGTAGTAACATAATAGATGTCACACTGCAGTAGTAACATAATAGATGTCACACTGCAGTAGTAACATAATAGATGTCACACTGCAGTAGTAACATAATAGATGTCACACTGCAGTGGTAACATAATAGATGTCACACTGCAGTAGTAACATAATAGATGTCACACTGCAGTAGTAACATAATAGATGTCACGCTGCAGTGGTAACATAATAGATGTCACGCTGCAGTAGTAACATAATAGATGTCACGCTGCAGTAGTAACATAATAGATGTCACACTGCAGTAGTAACATAATAGATGTCACACTGCAGTAGTAACATAATAGATGTCACACTGCAGTAGTAACATAATAGATGTCACACTGCAGTGGTAACATAATAGATGTCACACTGCAGTAGTAACATAATAGATGTCACACTGCAGTAGTAACATAATAGATGTCACACTGCAGTAGTAACATAATAGATGTCACACTGCAGTGGTAACATAATAGATGTCACACTGCAGTAGTAACATAATAGATGTCACACTGCAGTAGTAACATAATAGATGTCACACTGCAGTGGTAACATAATAGATGTCACGCACGCTGCAGTGGTAACATAATAGATGTCACACTGCAGTGGTAACATAATAGATGTCACGCTGCAGTGGTAACATAATAGATGTCACACTGCAGTGGTAACATAATAGATGTCACACTGCAGTAGTAACATAATAGATGTCACGCTGCAGTGGTAACATAATAGATGTCACGCTGCAGTGGTAACATAATAGATGTCACGCTGCAGTGGTAACATAATAGATGTCACGCTGCAGTAGTAACATAATAGATGTCACGCTGCAGTGGTAACATAATAGATGTCACGCTGCAGTGGTAACATAATAGATGTCACACTGCAGTGGTAACATAATAGATGTCACACTGCAGTAGTAACATATTAGATGTCACGCTGCAGTGGTAACATAATAGATGTCACACTGCAGTAGTAACATAATAGATGTCACACTGCAGTGGTAACATAATAGATGTCACACTGCAGTAGTAACATAACAGATGTCACGCTGCAGTGGTAACATAATAGATGTCACGCTGCAGTAGTAACATAACAGATGTCACGCCGCAGTGGTAACATAATAGATGTCACGCCGCAGTGGTAACATAATAGATGTCACGCAGCAGTGGTAACATAATAGATGTCACGCCGCAGTGGTAACATAATAGATGTCACGCCGCAGTGGTAACATAATAGATGTCACGCTGCAGTGGTAACATAATAGATGTCACGCTGCAGTAGTAACATAATAGATGTCACGCTGCAGTGGTAACATAATAGATGTCACGCTGCAGTAGTAACATAACAGATGTCACGCCGCAGTGGTAACATAATAGATGTCACGCCGCAGTGGTAACATAATAGATGTCACGCCGCAGTGGTAACATAATAGATGTCACGCCGCAGTGGTAACATAATAGATGTCACGCCGCAGTGGTAACATAATAGATGTCACGCTGCAGTGGTAACATAATAGATGTCACACTGCAGTAGTAACATAATAGATGTCACGCTGCAGTGGTAACATAATAGATGTCACGCTGCAGTGGTAACATAATAGATGTCACGCTGCAGTGGTAACATAATAGGTGTCACGCTGCAGTGGTAACATAATAGATGTCACGCTGCAGTGGTAACATAATAGATGTCACGCTGCAGTGGTAACATAATAGATGTCACGCCGCAGTGGTAACATAATAGATGTCACACTGCAGTGGTAACATAATATATGTCACGCTGCAGTGGTAACATAATAGGTGTCACGCTGCAGTGGTAACATAATAGATGACGCTGCAGTGGTAACATAATAGATGTCACGCTGCAGTGGTAACATAATAGATGTCACGCCGCAGTGGTAACATAATAGATGTCACACTGCAGTGGTAACATAATAGATGTCACACTGCAGTGGTAACATAATAGATGTCACGCTGCAGTGGTAACATAATAGATGTCACGCTGCAGTGGTAACATAATAGATGTCACGCTGCAGTGGTAACATAATAGATGTCACGCCGCAGTGGTAACATAATAGATGTCACACTGCAGTGGTAACATAATATATGTCACGCTGCAGTGGTAACATAATAGATGTCACACTGCAATAGTAACATAATAGATGTCACGCTGCAGTAGTAACATAATAGATGTCACGCTGCAATAGTAACATAATAGATGTCACGCTGCAGTAGTAACATAATAGATGTCACACTGCAATAGTAACATAATAGATGTCACGCTGCAGTAGTAACATAATAGATGTCACGCTGCAATAGTAACATAATAGATGTCACGCTGCAGTGGTAACATAATAGATGTCACGCTGCAGTGGTAACAATAGATGTCACGCTGCAGTGGTAACATAATAGATGTCACGCTGCAGTAGTAACATAATAGATGTCACACTGCAGTAGTAACATAATAGATGTCACGCTGCAGTAGTAACATAATAGATGTCACGCTGCAGTAGTAACATAATAGATGTCACGCTGCAGTAGTAACATAATAGATGTCACGCTGCAATAGTAACATAATAGATGTCACGCTGCAGTAGTAACATAATAGATGTCACGCTGCAGTAGTAACATAATATATGTCACGCTGCAGTGGTAACATAATAGATGTCACGCTGCAGTGGTAACATAATAGATGTCACGCTGCAGTGGTAACATAATAGATGTCACGCTGCAATAGTAACATAATAGATGTCACGCTGCAGTGGTAACATAATACTCGTATATAAATTATTATGACAGATTGATATGATTTGAGGTGTATTGTATCAAAACATGATAATTTCGCATTGTATTAGTAATTTCTTTGCTACTTTTGTCAGTGCAAAACTTGGGTGTGATCTGCGTGACAAACTTATACATAACTGTGTGAGTCACTGAGCTTGCTGTCACATGGATGGTTAATTATGCAGCCCGATTATAATGACTAGTCATGCAAATACAGTGAAGCAAACAATGAATATTGACTTCAATCGCAGTGAACTTGTCGGATAAAACCAGTCTTGCAAACTTAACCAAATATTCATAATCATGCCTTATTTGGATAGTAAAGTGGAGGCCAAAGTAGTAACTCGGCATATGGAGAGCAGAATTATTTTTTATATGTTGCCAGGGTTATAACTGATTAATAAAACATGTAATGAAATGTAGGCATAGAATTACATGAGATAATTATGTTAATACGATTAATAAAAAATAGCGTACATTACAAAGAGTTTAACATTTTAAAAGAATCCCTTTCACAAAACATACACAAATATAACACAATATACAGTAGGTGTTTGTTGTTTATGTCCGGAGATTACGAACCTTGTGAATCAGGCGATTGACATAATAATGTTTACGGTGTACATAAATGTGGGATTGATCATAAAGTGCTGTACTCACTGTTGACTTTGGCTGTCTGCAGGTGACTTTGGCGAGGCCCATCTCTTCTCTCTCTACTTCCTCCTACCGTTCATCGCTGTCTGCCTCGCTCTCTTCATGCACAACTGGTGAGTTATGTAGACACGGGAACAGTTTCAACAAAGAGCAATCTTAAATTAATCTGCATACCAATGGTTTCAAGACATTTTAGTTTCTAACACTGGATTTTTAGCAATCATATTATTTTACCTTATCTACAATGCTAAGGTAAAGTATTATTACAACTGATCGAAGATACTGCATGACAGTAATGTGAAGTAAACAAATACACTTAATCGTTGCAACAACAGCACTTTAAATGGGGTTGTAATTTGGCGTCTTACGTCCTGACCACTTAAAATTGTGAGATGACAACAGCACAAAGTTGCAGCTGTTTTACAATAAACACATCAGATGATCTTGCATGGACTGGTGTATATGTCGTCTTAACTTCTCTCACTGTCTGTAGGTACCCGTCCAGAGTGTTCGTAGGGGACACGTTCTGCTATTTTGCGGGAATGACCTTTGCCGTCGTTGCAATTCTCGGCCACTTCAGCAAGACAATGTTACTCTTCTTCATCCCTCAAACATTCAACTTCATCTTCTCCGTGCCACAGCTCTTCCACATCGTGCCATGTCCACGACACCGACTGCCCAGGTCACTCACGTTATTACTTCTGAACACCTTTAACACAACTGGTCATTTAACAATTTATTCTGCTTAATAAAAAATGCTTACAACCTGCTTCATGTAGGTAGAATTTCAGGTGTGAACTGAGTAAATAGAATAAGAAATTTGTGCCAGAAGTTTTAGTAGAATAGTAGTTGTTAGTGTCCAATGTTTAAGATGTTTAAGATGTTTAGTATTGTTTAGTATCATTAGTAGGCATTGGTTGTATCAGGCGGACTCCGACTCTGCTCACAGTTTGGAGTCAACATACAAATTTGTGAGTCATATTATTTACAGTTAACTGTGCAAAATTACAGTTCTGATTCATTACAATAATTGTAATTGGGCAATGTCAATAGTGAACTATAAAATCGTTGACTTTATCTTTCTACTGAGGATTGCTCCTATGGTGAGTATGTCTTGCTTTCAGATATAACAGTCAGACAGACAAACTTCACATGAGTTACACAGTGATGAAACGCCACCAAATAGGCTTTGTAGGTCGGCTGATTGTGAGGGTGTTCCGTCTGCTTCATCTTGTACATGTGCGAGAAAGCAAGAAGGGTAATGAGGACATCATAGAATGCAGCAACATGACAATTATCAATCTCACCCTGAACATGCGCGGGCCAATGCACGAGGCATCACTGACAATATATCTACTCATCATACAGGTTTGGTGGTTTTCATATTTCATGCACAGAAATTACACGAATGAAAAGTCAGTTTTATAGGGAAAAGAGCAGCTTTTATTTTACTTGTCAGCCAAACAGTTTATAATTTATGACCAGATACCGTGTGTGTGTGTGTGTGTGACTGTGGGCTGGGTATTTGTAGCTAGATCATTCCATTAACCCGTAGATTCATTACACATGGTGCATATCACTGATCTGTTATTTGAAGTTTCCAAAGTTATCTTATGAAGATAATTAATGTTGAGAGTGGATTAAATGATGAGGTTGCTCAGGATTACTGGGTTGTCTCTGACAGTGAGGTGACTGGATGGTCTCTGACAGTGAGGTGACTGGATGGTCTCTGACAGTGAGGTGACTGGATGGTCTCTGACAGTGAGGTGACTGGATGGTCTCTGACAGTGAGGTGACTGGATGGTCTCTGACAGTGAGGTGACTGGATGGTCTCTGACAGTGAGGTGACTGGGCGGTCTCTGACAGTGAGGTGACTGGATGGTCTCTGACAGTGAGGTGACTGGATGGTCTCTGACAGTGAGGTGACTGGATGGTCTCTGACAGTGAGGTGACTGGATGGTCTCTGACAGTGAGGTGACTGGATGGTCTCTGACAGTGAGGTGACTGGATGGTCTCTGACAGTGAGGTGACTGGGCGGTCTCTGACAGTGAGGTGACTGGGTGGTCTCTGACTGTGAGGTGACTGGATGGTCTCTGACTGTGAGGTGACTGGATGGTCTCTGACAGTGAGGTGACTGGATGGTCTCTGACAGTGAGGTGACTGGGTGGTCTCTGACAGTGAGGTGACTGGATGGTCTCTGACAGTGAGGTGACTGGATGGTCTCTGACAGTGAGGTGACTGGATGGTCTCTGACAGTGAGGTGACTGGAAGGTCTCTGACAGTGAGGTGACTGGGCGGTCTCTGACAGTGAGGTGACTGGGTGGTCTCTGACAGTGAGGTGACTGGATGGTCTCTGACAGTGAGGTGACTGGATGGTCTCTGACAGTGAGGTGACTGGGCGGTCTCTGACTGTGAGGTGACTGGGCGGTCTCTGACTGTGAGGTGACTGGATGGTCTCTGACTGTGAGGTGACTGGATGGTCTCTGACAGTGAGGTGACTGGGCGGTCTCTGACAGTGAGGTGACTGGATGGTCTCTGACAGTGAGGTGACTGGATGGTCTCTGACAGTGAGGTGACTGGGTGGTCTCTGACAGTGAGGTGACTGGATGGTCTCTGACAGTGAGGTGACTGGGTGGTCTCTGACAGTGAGGTGACTGGATGGTCTCTGACAGTGAGGTGACTGGGTGGTCTCTGACAGTGAGGTGACTGGATGGTCTCTGACAGTGAGGTGACTGGATGGTGTCTGACAGTGAGGTGACTGGATGGTCTCTGACAGTGAGGTGACTGGATGGTCTCTGACAGTGAGGTGACTGGATGGTCTCTGACAGTGAGGTGACTGGATGGTCTCTGACAGTGAGGTGACTGGATGGTCTCTGACTGTGAGGTGACTGGATGGTCTCTGACAGTGAGGTGACTGGGTGGTCTCTGACAGTGAAGTGACTGGATGGTCTCTGACTGTGAGGTGACTGGGTGGTCTCTGACAGTGAGGTGACTGGATGGTCTCTGACAGTGAGGTGACTGGATGGTCTCTGACAGTGAGGTGACTGGGTGGTCTCTGACAGTGAGGTGACTGGATGGTCTCTGACAGTGAGGTGACTGGATGGTCTCTGACAGTGAGGTGACTGGATGGTCTCTGACAGTGAGGTGACTGGATGGTCTCTGACAGTGAGGTGACTGGATGGTCTCTGACAGTGAGGTGACTGGATGGTCTCTGACAGTGAGGTGACTGGGTGGTCTCTGACAGTGAGGTGACTGGGTGGTCTCTGACTGTGAGGTGACTGGATGGTCTCTGACAGTGAGGTGACTGGGTGGTCTCTGACAGTGAGGTGACTGGATGGTCTCTGACAGTGAGGTGACTGGATGGTCTCTGACAGTGAGGTGACTGGGTGGTCTCTGACAGTGAGGTGACTGGATGGTCTCTGACAGTGAGGTGACTGGGTGGTCTCTGACAGTGAGGTGACTGGATGGTCTCTCACAGTGAGGTGACTGGATGGTCTCTGACAGTGAAGTGACTGGATGGTCTCTGACAGTGAGGTGACTGGATGGTCTCTGACAGTGAGGTGACTGGGTGGTCTCTGACAGTGAGGTGACTGGATGGTCTCTGACAGTGAGGTGACTGGATGGTCTCTGACAGTGAGGTGACTGGATGGTCTCTGACAGTGAGGTGACTGGATGGTCTCTCACAGTGAGGTGACTGGATGGTCTCTGACAGTGAGGTGACTGGATGGTCTCTCACAGTGAGGTGACTGGATGGTCTCTGACAGTGAGGTGACTGGGTGGTCTCTGACAGTGAGGTGACTGGATGGTCTCTGACAGTGAGGTGACTGGGTGGTCTCTGACAGTGAAGTGACTGGATGGTCTCTCACAGTGAGGTGACTGGATGGTCTCTGACAGTGAAGTGACTGGGTGGTCTCTGACAGTGAAGTGACTGGATGGTCTCTGACAGTGAGGTGACTGGATGGTCTCTGACAGTGAGGTGACTGGATGGTCTCTGACAGTGAGGTGACTGGATGGTCTCTGACAGTGAGGTGACTGGATGGTCTCTGACAGTGAGGTGACTGGATGGTCTCTGACAGTGAGGTGACTGGATGGTCTCTGACAGTGAGGTGACTGGATGGTCTCTGACAGTGAGGTGACTGGGTGGTCTCTGACAGTGAGGTGACTGGATGGTCTCTGACAGTGAGGTGACTGGATGGTCTCTGACTGTGAGGTGACTGGATGGTCTCTGACAGTGAGGTGACTGGATGGTCTCTGACAGTGAGGTGACTGGATGGTCTCTGACTGTGAGGTGACTGGGTGGTCTCTGACAGTGAGGTGACTGGATGGTCTCTGACAGTGAGGTGACTGGATGGTCTCTGACAGTGAGGTGACTGGATGGTCTCTGACAGTGAGGTGACTGGATGGTCTCTGACAGTGAGGTGACTGGATGGTCTCTGACAGTGAGGTGACTGGGTGGTCTCTGACAGTGAGGTGACTGGGTGGTCTCTGACAGTGAGGTGACTGGATGGTCTCTGACAGTGAGGTGACTGGATGGTCTCTGACAGTGAGGTGACTGGATGGTCTCTGACAGTGAGGTGACTGGGTGGTCTCTGACAGTGAGGTGACTGGGTGGTCTCTGACAGTGAGGTGACTGGGTGGTCTCTGACAGTGAGGTGACTGGGTGGTCTCTGACAGTGAAGTGACTGGGTGGTCTCTGACAGTGAGGTGACTGGATGGTCTCTGACAGTGAGGTGACTGGGTGGTCTCTGACAGTGAGGTGACTGGATGGTCTCTGACAGTGAGGTGACTGGGTGGTCTCTGACAGTGAGGTGACTGGATGGTCTCTGACAGTGAGGTGACTGGAAGGTCTCTGACAGTGAGGTGACTGGATGGTCTCTGACAGTGAGGTGACTGGGCGGTCTCTGACAGTGAGGTGACTGGATGGTCTCTGACAGTGAGGTGACTGGGCGGTCTCTGACAGTGAGGTGACTGGATGGTCTCTGACAGTGAGGTGACTGGGTGGTCTCTGACAGTGAGGTGACTGGATGGTCTCTGACAGTGAGGTGACTGGGTGGTCTCTGACAGTGAGGTGACTGGATGGTCTCTGACTGTGAGGTGACTGGATGGTCTCTGACAGTGAGGTGACTGGATGGTCTCTGACAGTGAGGTGACTGGATGGTCTCTGACAGTGAGGTGACTGGATGGTCTCTGACGTGAGGTGACTGGTGGTCTCTGACAGTGAGGTGACTGGGTTGTCTCTGACAGTGAGGTGACTGGATGGTCTCTGACAGTGAGGTGACTGGATGGTCTCTGACAGTGAGGTGACTGGATGGTCTCTGACAGTGAGGTGACTGGGTGGTCTCTGACAGTGAGGTGACTGGATGGTCTCTGACAGTGAAGTGACTGGGTGGTCTCTGACAGTGAGGTGACTGGGTGGTCTCTGACAGTGAGGTGACTGGATGGTCTCTGACAGTGAGGTGACTGGATGGTCTCTGACAGTGAGGTGACTGGGTGGTCTCTGACAGTGAGGTGACTGGGTGGTCTCTGACAGTGAAGTGACTGGGTGGTCTCTGACAGTGAGGTGACTGGATGGTCTCTGACAGTGAGGTGACTGGGTGGTCTCTGACAGTGAGGTGACTGGATGGTCTCTGACAGTGAGGTGACTGGGTGGTCTCTGACAGTGAGGTGACTGGATGGTCTCTGACAGTGAGGTGACTGGGTGGTCTCTGACAGTGAGGTGACTGGATGGTCTCTGACAGTGAGGTGACTGGAGGTCTCTGACAGTGAGGTGACTGGATGGTCTCTGACAGTGAGGTGACTGGGGGTCTCTGACAGTGAGGTGACTGGATGGTCTCTGACAGTGAGGTGACTGGATGGTCTCTGACAGTGAGGTGACTGGGGTCTCTGACAGTGAGGTGACTGGATGGTCTCTGACAGTGAGGTGACTGGGTGGTCTCTGACAGTGAGGTGACTGGATGGTCTCTGACTGTGAGGTGACTGGGTGGTCTCTGACAGTGAGGTGACTGGATGGTCTCTGACAGTGAGGTGACTGGATGGTCTCTGACAGTGAGGTGACTGGATGGTCTCTGACAGTGAGGTGACTGGGTGGTCTCTGACAGTGAGGTGACTGGATGGTCTCTGACAGTGAGGTGACTGGATGGTCTCTGACAGTGAGGTGACTGGATGGTCTCTGACAGTGAGGTGACTGGATGGTCTCTGACAGTGAGGTGACTGGATGGTCTCTGACAGTGAGGTGACTGGATGGTCTCTGACTGTGAGGTGACTGGATGGTCTCTGACAGTGAGGTGACTGGATGGTCTCTGACAGTGAGGTGACTGGATGGTCTCTGACAGTGAGGTGACTGGGTGGTCTCTGACAGTGAGGTGACTGGATGGTCTCTGACAGTGAGGTGACTGGATGGTCTCTGACTGTGAGGTGACTGGATGGTCTCTGACAGTGAGGTGACTGGATGGTCTCTGACAGTGAAGTGACTGGATGGTCTCTGACAGTGAGGTGACTGGGTGGTCTCTGACAGTGAGGTGACTGGAGGTCTCTGACAGTGAGGTGACTGGATGGTCTCTGACAGTGAGGTGACTGGGCGGTCTCTGACTGTGAGGTGACTGGATGGTCTCTGACAGTGAGGTGACTGGATGGTCTCTGACAGTGAAGTGACTGGATGGTCTCTGACAGTGAGGTGACTGGATGGTCTCTGACAGTGAGGTGACTGGATGGTCTCTGACAGTGAGGTGACTGGATGGTGTCTGACAGTGAGGTGACTGGATGGTCTCTGACAGTGAGGTGACTGGATGGTCTCTGACAGTGAGGTGACTGGATGGTCTCTGACAGTGAGGTGACTGGATGGTCTCTGACAGTGAGGTGACTGGATGGTCTCTGACAGTGAGGTGACTGGATGGTCTCTGACAGTGAGGTGACTGGATGGTCTCTGACAGTGAGGTGACTGGATGGTCTCTGACAGTGAGGTGACTGGATGGTCTCTGACAGTGAAGTGACTGGATGGTCTCTGACAGTGAGGTGACTGGATGGTCTCTGACAGTGAGGTGACTGGATGGTGTCTGACAGTGAGGTGACTGGATGGTCTCTGACAGTGAGGTGACTGGATGGTCTCTGACAGTGAAGTGACTGGATGGTCTCTGACAGTGAGGTGACTGGATGGTCTCTGACAGTGAGGTGACTGGATGGTCTCTGACAGTGAGGTGACTGGATGGTGCTCTGACAGTGAGGTGACTGGATGGTCTCTGACTGTGAGGTGACTGGATGGTCTCTGACTGTGAGGTGACTGGATGGTCTCTGACAGTGAGGTGACTGGATGGTCTCTGACAGTGAGGTGACTGGATGGTCTCTGACAGTGAAGTGACTGGATGGTCTCTGACAGTGAGGTGACTGGATGGTCTCTGACAGTGAGGTGACTGGATGGTCTCTGACAGTGAGGTGACTGGATGGTCTCTGACAGTGAGGTGACTGGATGGTCTCTCACAGTGAGGTGACTGGATGGTCTCTGACTGTGAGGTGACTGGATGGTCTCTGACAGTGAGGTGACTGGGCGGTCTCTGACAGTGATGTGACTGGATGCTCTCTGACAGTGAGGTGACTGGATGGTCTCTGACTGTGAGGTGACTGGATGGTCTCTGACAGGTCTACAATAACGTGTCTGTATGTTTCAGGCCTGCTGTAGTCTCCTCGCATTCTTCATCCGGTACCCTCTGGCGCGAATGGTTTATGAGAAGTGACACAACTACTGTCAAGTCTTGTTGTGTCTGAGTCAGTCACATTTTTTTGCTTCTTCAAAATCATTCAGTCATCAAACAGCTTGTTTAGCTGCCCAGAGAGAGCTGTGTTTCTATACAATAAGCTGAAATGTGGCAGAAACTAAGCTGTACACTACAAACCCTTAAATACATGTCAAAGTTGAATACAATTTTCCTCTTGGGCTAAAATCGAATGCATTTAGGGGTGAGAGTTATGGACATAAAAAGTTCTATATTAGAGTCCAGCATAATGAGCATATATAGAATGCATCAGTCAGTATTTACAGTGTGATGTGAATATGTGGTCACATAAGATGAGAGATCTCACTACATAACGTCAGATCTTATGTAGCACCAGCATTGACCTGAACAAGGTATTCATGGCACTTATTCTATTATCAGATCAACTGTTAAAGTGACATGATCAGTTCGTGGCTTTTTATTGCAAAATCATGTTAATTAGTATAAGTTATAACTTTAATAACTATTGTAGCGTCCTGACCGCCAATAAATGTTTTATCGAAACAGAACTGACTTCGTAATGTTAAACGTCGAATGTTTATAAGAATCCCAACGCTGTCACTCAAATCGCCGCGAGTGACACCTACCCTTTGACCTTTACCAACTGGCAGCCGTGCATCTGGCTGGGTGTGGTGTTAGTGGCGTCAACGTGTGTTCACATGATACTATCATCGCGTGATCATGCAGTTCCTTCTGGGCTTTTAGCCATGTTTATAACAAAAACGCCTCGTGGTCGATGTGTACACAGAGTTAATATTTTCAACACCTAAATGGTACATGAAAACATATTTTGACTGTCTTTATGCTATAATAGGTATAATTTATACCGTATAACATGATTTTGCAATAAAAATTAAAAGCCACGAACGGACCATGTCGCTTTAATGACAGCAGTTATTGCAGCGTAGGTTTTTGTGAGTCTGTTTTTCCGTTTCCTTGAATAAGGTAGTTTACTTTCCCGGGCATAGGTGTCCTATATTTTCCGAAAGACAGGCAGAAGGGATGAATAAAACTACCCATGTTTCAACAAACTGGAATAGGAATGATCATAATGTTGTTCACAATCAAAATATTCACAATAGTATCTTTCAAAATGTTTTGTTTCTTCAACTTGAGCACTGTAACATTTAATGTGTGTGGCTGGTGCTGGTGCCGGTGCCGGTGCCGGTGCCGGTGCCGGTGCCGGTGCTGGTGCTGACCTGTTCAAACCTAATGTTGTTTTTAGAATTGTTGTGTTCTCAGTGTGCATTAAAGAGGTAAGAGGTATTGTTAATTTGTAAATAAAGAGATGTAATATCAAAGGTTTGTTCATCATCACATGGTAGTGGTGTACACAGCGTGCTGTTGACAAATTTGTAAAACGGAACATGTCAGTCTCATTTGAGCTGTTATTTAACAGAATAAAGCTCAGTGGCATTAAAGATTTAATATAAAATACATTATGTTGACGTAGATGTTTCAAGTTGAACGTGACATAAAATAACTATCATTAATCAGAATGAGATGACCATTAAGTATATTTTGCAATCAGTGCTGTTTTAATAACATGGCTTTAAAATAGCTTTAAATTAATGTAGAGATCGTTTAGATTTGAACATTAAGTATGAATGCAAACTAGAAACTTGTTTTCTTTATCTGTGATATCACTAGTACTATGTATTTATTGATGCAGAGATTGTTGAGTGTTAAACTTGACATACTGGCATTTTAACATCACAAGTGGAACCCCAGCACATGTTATGGTTACTAATCAAGAAGTTGCATTAATTAATAGAATTAAGTTTTTAGTAAATGTAAACCATTTGGAAAAATATAGTTTCACATTGATGTTAATAATAGGACCAGTATTTATTTTCTTTAGCATTTTTATGTTCTATGTTAATTGGTGTTACATCAATATGAGACTACTAAATGGAAACTAAATTATATGGATCTGGTTTCTGGACAAAGTTGTTCAACTATTACACATTCATGTTATCAATTGTCTAATGATATATGGATCCCAAGGAGATATTTTTGGAATATTCCCGCAATTATCCGGATGGAATATTACCCACATACTCTGATAAGTCTGATTAGGGTATGGTGTCGAAATATGTGTATGCTGACAATCACTTTAATTCACAGTCACGAAATATGTTAAACGTCACATGGGGCGACATTTGGTCATCAAAAAAATGGATTGCTAAGTGAAATATGTAAATTAAAATTGATGCTGTTAGTCACTTTGTATGGTAGGAGTTGGTAATCTCACATGGTATATTAGTGCCGTCAAACTAATGCACAATGAGTTGCCTGGACTTTGTGAACCTAGAAATCATCTGTAGAATCTGACTTGAATAACCACGTCGTATGCTAATCCAAAATTACCTCTCCTGGCAGGGGACATGTATTTTATGATATCCCACCTAGTAAATACCGGAAATATTGTCACAATTTTCTAGATTGCATTAAGCTACTTTTGGTTGATTAATGATGTATTTTGTTTGCCTAGAAATTGCATTTGTGTAACCAAATTATTTATGTCAGTTTTGGCAGCTGGTTACTTTTTATGTTCTTTGTGTGTTATTGTTAGAAACCTTCTGTCATTGTGGTCATTGAAGACAGATTCTACTGTAAATAGTGGTCTGATTACCAAATGCTAACCAAACAATTTCTGATGTTTTCACCCATTCAATAATTCTGTTTTCATGCTGATAATGTAAACTCAACTTACTGTTTGTTTGTAAATTTGATTCAAGTATTTATTGCATGAGAATGATATATGTTGTGTGTGTGGGTGTTTGGGTGGGTGGGTGTTATAATATGCCAAAGACTTCGTGCTTATGTAGAATCAACTACAATGGCACATATTGTGGTGAACTCTGATTAGCGTCATGTAGAACATTGTACATGTTTGTTTTTGTGTATGTTAGTGCGAGTTGATTCAGTTCATCTGTGAATGTAAATACATAAAAGAAATACACTTATTTAAGCAAAATTGCCATTTGTGTTGATTTTGTAGTTTTAATTTACATTTTGTTCTTGTATAAGTCAATAATTGTTTGGGTTTAGCTACACTAGACATTGAATAAGCACCCAACTCACAGTGACCCTTCCTGTGTTCTATTTATAATCACCCCAGCAATACAGCCACTTGGCAATAAAGGTCACCCTGAAACAGTACCAAAATATTTCACAGAAAGGATAGGAAAATAAGTCCTGCTAATTTGTAAAATAGAATTGTTGGCAAAGACAGATGCCCAGAGGGTGGAAGGGTAAATTAAGCAAGGATAACCTAGACTGTCTTGGGAGGGTGGTATAGAGAGATTAGGAGGGATTGTGAGAGGACACTGAGAGGGAATGAGAGAGGGAAGTGGAGATGGTAGAGAACAGTGATGGGGAAGAAGAAAAACAGAAATTGGCATCCAGTATCAAAGTTGGCCTTCCTACTGACAAACAGGAGGAAAGTGAGAATATCTTATGGTCACCTGGCTAGTCAGGTCATTATGTCCAGTTGTGGGGTGACCTTAATAGCAAGGTTCAACTGCTCCATGGTCTGACATCATAGGGTTACTAAGATACAAGAGGGTGGCTGAGTTGCGTGGGGGGGCATCTTGTGCTACAGTAGTGTGGGTGTGGATGCATGACCATGCTCAAATACAGGGCTATGTAGTGTATAACCAATAAACATCACTGCAAGTACTGACATTAATCAGGTAACAGTCATCCACAATTAGTATTTTGTTGCCTCGTCCGATTTCACAGTGTCCAATATAAAAGTAAGTCTATGTGATAGTAATTTTGTATGCTGTGACAGTAGTTATTATGGTCGGATGATGTGAACATTCTATCTTGGCTTAACTTGAGAATTCTTCTAGTAGGGTCTGTGCATTTAACCGGTACACAAACAGTTAAAATGCAGGATAAGAAAAGAATCTGTATAGACCACAGACCATAGACAGTGTAACAACATTTTATTGACCTCATCAACAGTTGATAGACACAGCAGAAGCTCAACAATTGCATTAACTAATATCCATGGTTACAAAAGGCACTCTAGGATCCAGGAGTCTAGCGCCAAAATGAAACAAATATTAAACGAAGGTAAGACTTGTCATCATCATATTGCAGGCAGACATGCAGGTGAGGTCTTCATTCAGATGTTTCACTGTCTATTGCGTGTGTGTGAAATTGACAAAGAAATATCCTAACAGCCGCTGTAATCATTATAGGGAGGACACCAGCTCCTCTGTCTGAAATTTGCTAGTGTAATTACTTGTAACAGGAGGTTTGCTGCCAAGAATATGGGAACATTAAACTTCAAAGGGTATTGCGGTTAATTCGGTTCTCCTCTGCATTATTGGCAATATTTTGGGGGGGGAAACTAGATATTTTGTTTACCATTTGAATGGGTTGCACTCTGGAAACTTTAGAATTTTGAATATTGCTACAAGTTAACTAAGCAAAATAAATGTTGCTGGCAATATACTTTCAAGATACATGTATTCAGTCTGAATAACTCTAATTTATATTGCAGTCATAAGAACATAATTTATTAAAAAAACATAAAACCTGGGAAAAGATAAGCTCCATTAAAAGGGTGAGACCAGATAAGTCACTGACATGATGAAAACATGTAAAGCAGCAGGTAGAGAACAGAAAGATGTGCATGGACATCATTGGACATCAGTGCTCAGAATGGATGCAGTTAGAACATTCATTACATAGTGTATTATTATATATAGTAGAACAGAGACTTCATATCACAAACAATAACTTACAATTGATATTTGATACCATGGCATATAACATGTGTATGATAACAAGTGTCATTAATAAAAACCAATGCATTTCTTGCTGGATTTGAACATGCAACCAAAATGAGGGTTGAATGCTTTAGTCATAAAGATATTGAACACGTGTAATAACAAAACCTGCTAAAATATTATGCTTACTTTTGTAACTCTTGTGCCAGAACACTGAAAAATTACTAAAAACTGGCACAAATGTATAAATGTTTATAAGATAAAATTAAGTGGATATTCAAATTGACTGATTACCAAAACTTAAGTAAACACTAAGAAGTGTATACGGTACATACGACAAGGATTTAAGTAGGGGACAGTGGCGCAACCTTTAGGAATAATTAATGTTACATCACTCTATAAACAAAACTCACCAAACATGCCACTTGCTTAACAATTTAATATTTATTTAATTATTTTGAGACTTCCTCTCAATGTTCTTTGTGCGAGGACACAGACTGATCCTTGTTATAAGAAGTCCATGCTTTTGTTGACTTGTGAACTTGGTTCAAAGTCAGGGAGCATTGAGGCAACTTTCTGTCTCATTTGTTGCCGTCGTTTCTCCTTCTCCAGCTGTTCTCGGGCCAGGCGGGGAAACTTGACCCATGCGGTGAAAGTGATCCTTAATATCCTCCTATGAACAGAACATTCCCAGTTATTTATTTAGTCATGTATAATTTGACTGACTTATCACATATTGCCGTGGCATAACAAGAGGACTGGTGAGACATTACATGAGACAGGCCAGTCACTTGTAGAGATGTCTGTGGGAAACTGACAGAAGGCAGAGGAGGAATACATCAGCGACAAAGACAAAGAGGAAGCCACTAATGAGGTGGGTGGCTGCTGGAGGAGGGAGACGATACGACAAAGACACATGACAGTTGGAGAGAGGGGGCTATGGATAACACACTGGAAAGAATGAACAGTTCAGCAATACTTTACCTGACTACAGCAGGAATCAATGTGGTGAGCCACATATTGTGATAATATACATAATGCAATGGCAATGTAACTTATTTGCAATTTGCTCTGAAACTAAAACTTTCTTTATATATATGTGTGGCGCTCTACGAAAACCAGTCGGAAGTCACTGAGCGTAATTCCCGGTAAACGCGTCACAAAGCTAAATATGAGTCATCTGGTCTATTTTGAGGTTTTACTTCTAAGATTCACTTAAATTCTTTATTTATGCACTCCAGAAAGGATATCTTTCTTTTCAAAGTCTAAATAAAACTTTTTCGTGTTTTTGCAACATCGATGATAGTCTCTTTTTCGTACGTTATTTGAAATAGTTGCGCACTATTTCGCGAACGCTTACATCCATGATTCTGTATTCATCGTAGCCATGCGTCACTTCGTTAGAAAGCTATTTTAAGTGCGGATTTCCCTAGCGGCAGTGTGCATGAATACAATGAAAATGGTTTGTGTGCGCATTGAATATTCATTAGAGTTCACGTACTTTGTCTTCGGAAAGTTACATTTAGATTGGAGTGTTTTTGGTTATCGATAAGTGACTATTTTACTGGATGTTACCGCCTTTTACATGTGATATATAAAGGTGAACTTTGTGCCGTGTTTTCGACACGAAGTTAGCACACTATCTTGCGTGTGGGAAGAATTTAGTGCATCGTTTGGATTTTACGAAAAATCCAAGATGGCAGCCTCCGTTGTGGATTCCGATGCAGTCGATGTTGCGGATTGTTTGAACGCGCTGTCTTCGGATGGCATGCGAGGTATAGCAAGCGAAGACGTGCTGGCTGATCTAGTGAATGATTACTTTGTCAGGCATCCGATTAGCAACGAGGACGATGACAGAGAGTCGAGCAACGATGAAGATATCGATTCGGTTGTTGACATCGAGTCAGTTGTTGACAAGAAGTGAACAATAACGGCTCTTTACAGAGCCAACAGACACAAACAGCTCTTTTCAGAGCTACCCACATATTTGTGAAAGAGATTGCTATCATTGAGGTGTTTGTTTCATATGCATATCAATAATTTCCTTTGCCTATCAACTAAAAAAAACATTCTTCAAATTACAATTTGTTTTCAGATACCTTATTAAAAAGTTTAATAATTTCAGTTTCACCCACAATATTTGAATAATTTTAGCTAAATATCAACTAATTTGTATTGAGAGCTGCTGTTGGTTCCTATAGAGACTTGCAAACATTAGTGTTGGGCTTAAAATTGATGCCAATCATAGTCTGAAAAATTGCCAACTTTAAAAGTAAATTTTCTCCGTAAGTATTTTTTGACGGGTACCCTCTTTAAAGTATCATAACTTCAGTTGTACTTGGAATATCTGGATAATGTAAACTGTTTTGGAAAGAGAAATGGTGCTGCTATCAGATTCAGCAGTAAAACAGCATTGTAATGTTTTGGCCATGTGACTGGTTTTCCCAGAGCACCACACAAACATATATATATATATATATATATATATATATATATATATATATATATATATATATATATATATGTATATATTATATATATATATATATATATATATATATATATATATATATATATTATATATATATATATATATATATACATATATAATATATATATATATATATATATAATATATATATATATATATATATATATGTATATGTATATGTATATATATATATATATATATATATATATATATATATATATATATATATATAATTATATTGACCATAAAGCAGTAAACCAGGTGGAACTAGATACATTGTATATGTTCGTACTGGACGTAAATAAACCAACATGTAAAATAAACAACCTTGTGTTGTGTTCCTTGGCCTGCCTCTCTCTGCGCCACATCGCCATCTTCTCCTCAGTTGCATATTCCGCCCACTCTACCAGAATCCGTGTCAACAGGTTTCTCTCGTGGAACTTGACGGCTCGCGCCTCCTGTATAGCTGTGTACTGGCCAAACTGAAATACAAGTTTCAAAATTATCATCGGACACTTCACAAAAGCCCCTGTTATGGTTTTTAGTGTTGAAACTGTGATATGATAACTCTTGAAATATTAGTCACGTTAAAACATTGCTATAAAATATTCCATTTGTAAAATAAAATTATGCAGTATCACACACATGTAAATTTCTGGTAAAGTCATAAGCATGATAGTGTATCAGACACTCAGAATGTTCTGCTAGAATGTCAACGAAAAATCAGTGGGATTCGTAAACATTTGAACACTGAAATAGTAAAAATGTAAAGGTGAGTTCTTATATAGTCATTATTATAGCGCAGTATCCAATCACCAGGACTGCTCAAAATGTTTTACACTTTACTCTCTGGCAGACCTGTTCAATCAAACTCCATCTCAGCTTCTCTGGGAAGCATTCAGCCATGGTGCCAATAATGCCCAAAGACTATACACAAATATCCACCAATGTCTATAGCCAGGTAATGAAGAGTGAAAAACTTGCCGAAGATTTGACACGGCAGCACAGGATTTGAACCCGGGTCCCCTTGGTTGAGAGCCAGCAGCTCTAGCCACGGCCAGCTGGATTCTACGGTGTAGTAGTTTACAGATATCCAACATAACGGCGGAAAATAGCTAATTTAACACTGAATGAATCTGCTACTAAATTAGTAATCAGTTAGTGATTATGTAAATTTGTAATAAGTTAGTGTAAACAAAGAATTGCACCTTTTTCCAACTGCTGAAACACATCAGCATTAAATGACGCCGACGCAAGCCACTTGCTAATGCCCGCTTCTCCTCCAGTTCTTCTTTTACAATCACCCGCCATGAAGTGAAACATTTCCTACAAATAGTAGACACAAGATGAGTTGCCAATGGTGTTATAACAATATAGATATAAATAACACAAATAATACATCTGCTTTTAAAAATTAGTAATATACATATTATGGCTATTTTAAAATCTAGCATCATTCTTAATCATATCTTACTGCATGCAGTATTTGCATGTGTGGACCTACTAGAGTATGGCGGTGTGCTACTAAAAGTGCATAAATGTATATTTTTCCATTAATAAATCTTTTGTGAAGTGTAAAAAGTAGCACTTTCAGGGCCATTCACAGTGTCAAAACAAGTTGGCGGAGAAAGATATTATGTTGGAAGGTAGAAAGACAGATTTCTCAAAAACTAATTTTACGGGATCCAACAAATTTAGGACAATTTCCAAAGAATGGGGTTTCACAGAATAATAAAAATATGTCAGTTATACAACACGCCAACTGTGTGTCTGTCTGACACAGACGTAAACTACCTTTTAGATCATACACATTATTGGCGCTGTAGCCCACAACTCACATACAGTACAGTGCTAATGATTACTGAAGTGTAATTTGTGTTCAATATTCATGAAAACGAAATAAATACATAATAAAAACCAGTCTAAAAAACACAATAAAAAATGCCTTCTGATAATTGCTTAACTACGTAATTGCATGTATGTATGCATGCACACATACATATACACTTTCCTCACACAAACACACTTGTATGCATTCATATTTGCACACATACCCTGAGATTACCCTCACGAACACGAACACGAACATGCACACGCACACACACATATACACACATACAAAACACACACACACACACACACACACACACACACACACACACACACACACACACACACTATACACACATGCAAACACACACACACAAACACACACACACACACACACATAAACACACATACAAACACACACACACACACACACACACACACACACACACACACACACACACATGCAAACACACACAAACACACACAAACACACATACACACACAAACACACACAAACACACACACACACATACACACATACAAACACATACATACACAAACACAAACACACACACACACACACACACACAGACACAAACATATACACACAAACAAACAAACACACACACACACATATACACACACACACGCACGCACACACACACACACACAGACACAAACATATACACACAAACAAACACACACACACACACACACACACAGACACAAACATATACACACAAACAAACACACAAACACACACACACAGACACACCAACACAAACATACAAACATACACAAACATACACACAACAACACACACACAACACACACACACACACACACACACACACACACACACACACACACACACACACACACACACACACACACACACACACACACACACACACACACACACACACACACACACACACACACACACACACACACACACACACACACACACACACACACACACACACACACACACACACACACACACACACACACACACACACACACACACACACACCTGACCACTATGCTGCTGTAGTGTTTCTCCGCCTGGTCAGTTTTCTCCCTCATCTTTGTGACCAGTGCTCGCCATGGCCTCCAGCCCCGGAACTTGACCACTGCTTTTTGGTAGTGGTCAGTGGCCAGAACGGTCAGCTGTTTCATTCTCTCAACCTGCTCCAAGCGTTCTTTCTCTTTCTAGAATAAAACAATTTGAATCACCAGAATTTTAATGTAACCATTTTATTTTCCTTCTTTCTTTGATAAATGACCAATAAATGTCCATTAATAGTAAATAACAATACAACCAGCTTAGTTTGCTTAGCAATGTCACAATTTATATTTATGACTAGACACTTTCATTACAATATTCTGATCTTAATTTATCTGTATTAAAGTTAATATCAACTTGTAACGTAACGCTCTCTGTATAAATTTATTAAACATTTACTCCCTAGGTGACTGTCACAATGTTATCCTGAAAATATAAAAGCGATTTTGTTTAGTGAACATTTGCCAACAAAATTTATGTTGAATCCACCAAAAAATTATTACTAAAGAAATAACAATAACAAAATAAAATAAAATGTAATTATAAATAACTAGAACCACCGTTAAAAACGCGTAACATAGATCACCATTATAACAAACAAATGTTGAACAAAATGACATTAAGCCCCCAACCAGCCCCATGTGGGCGTATGCTTTTGAGGTACGTACCAGTTTCTCAAGTCGTTTCCTCTCCCGGTATGCCTCCTGTTTCTGCCTCTTCTCTTCCTCCTCTTCCTTCAGTCTCTCCATCATCTCCGCCTCAAGTCTCATCTGTAACACATCGTCATAGTGACACAGTGGAGAAACATAATGAGACACGGTGGAGAAACATAATGAGACACGGTGGAGAAACATAATGAGACACAGTGGAGACACATAATGAGACACAGTGGAGAAACATAATGAGACACAGTGGAGAAACATAATGAGACAGTGGAGAAACATAATGAGACACAGTAGAAAAGCATAATGAGACACAGTGGAGAAACGTAATGAGACAGTGGAGAAACATAATGAGACACAGTAGAAAAGCATAATGAGACACAGTGGAGAAACGTAATGAGACAGTGGAGAAACATCATGAGACACAGTGGAGAAACATAATGAGACACGGTGGAGAAACATAATGAGACACAGTGGAGAAACATAATGAGACACGGTGGAAAAACATAATGAGACACGGTGGAGAAACATAATGAGACACGGTAGAGAAACATAATGAGACACGGTGGAGAAACATAATGAGACACGGTGGAGAAACATAATGAGACACGGTGGAGAAACATGAGACACAGTGAAGAAACATAATGAGACACGGTGGAGAAACATAATGAGACGCGGTGGAGAAACATCATGAGACACAGTGGAGAAACATAATGAGACACGGTGGAGAAACATAATGAGACAGTGGAGAAACATAATGAGACAGGGGAGAAACATAATGAGACACGGTGGAGAAACATAACGAGACACATTGGAGACACATAATGAGACACGGTGGAGAAACATCAAGAGACACAGTGGAAAAACACGAGACACTGTGGAGAAACATAATGAGGCACAGTGGAGAAACATAATGAGACACAGTGGAGAAACATAATGAGACACAGTGGAGAAACATCATGAGACACAGTGGAGAAACATCATGAGACACAGTGGAGAAACATAATGAGACACGTGGAGAAACATATGAACAGTGGAGAAACATAAGAGACACGGTGGAGAAACATAATGACACGGGAGAAACATATGAACAGGAGAAACATGGACACGGGAGAAACATGGAACAGTGAGAAACATAATGAGACACAGTGGAGAAACATAATGAGACACGGTGGAGAAACATATGAGACACAGTGGAGACACATAATGAGACACAGTGGAGAAACATAATGAGACACGTGGAGAAACATAATGAGACACAGTGGAGAAACATAATGAGACACAGTGAAAACATAATGAGACACAGTGGAGAAACAGTAATGAGACAGTGGAGAAACATAATGAGACACAGTAGAGAAAGCATAATGAGACACAGTGGAGAAACATAATGAGCACAGTGGAGAAACATATGAGACACAGTGGAGAAACATAATGAGACACAGTGGAGAAACATAATGAGACACAGTGGAGAAACATAATGAGACACGGTGGAAAAACATAATGAGACACGGTGGAGAAACATAATGAGACACGGTAGAGAAACATAATGAGACACGGTGGAGAAACATAATGAGACACGGTGGAGAAACATAATGAGACACGGTGGAGAAACATGAGACACAGTGAAGAAACATAATGAGACACGGTGGAGAAACATAATGAGACGCGGTGGAGAAACATCATGAGACACAGTGGAGAAACATAATGAGACACGGTGGAGAAACATAATGAGACAGTGGAGAAACATAATGAGACAGGGGAGAAACATAATGAGACACGGTGGAGAAACATAACGAGACACATTGGAGACACATAATGAGACACGGTGGAGAAACATCAAGAGACACAGTGGAAAAACACGAGACACTGTGGAGAAACATAATGAGGCACAGTGGAGAAACATAATGAGACACAGTGGAGAAACATAATGAGACACAGTGGAGAAACATCATGAGACACAGTGGAGAAACATCATGAGACACAGTGGAGAAACATAATGAGACACGGTGGAGAAACATAATGAGACACAGTGGAGAAACATAATGAGACACGGTGGAAAAACATAATGAGACATGGTGGAGAAACATAATGAGACACGGTGGAGAAACATAATGAGACATGGTGGAGAAACATAATGAGACACGGTGGAGAAACATAATGAGACACAGTGGAGAAACATAATGAGACGCGGTGGAGAAACATCATGAGACACAGTGGAGAAACATAATGAGACACGGTGGAGAAACATAATGAGACGCGGTGGAGAAACATCATGAGACACAGTGGAGAAACATAATGAGACACGGTGGAGAAACATAATGAGACAGTGGAGAAACATAATGAGACAGGGGAGAAACATAATGAGACACAGTGGAGAAACATAATGAGACACAGTGGAGAAACATAACGAGACACGGTGGAGAAACATAATAAGACACAGTGGAGAAACATAATGAGACACAGTGAAGAAACATAATGAGACACAGTGGAGAAACATGGTGATACAGTTGAGAGAACAGTGGAGACGATGACACAGTGGAGAAACATGTGACACAGAGGAGAAACATGGTGACACAGAGGAGAAACATGGTGATACAGTTGAGAAACATGGTGACACAGAGGAGAAACATGGTGACACAGAGGAGAAACATGGTGACACAAAAAACATTGTGATACAGAGAAAAATTGGTGACAAAGTGTAGACGAATTGTGACAGAGAGAAAAACATAGTGACACAATGGAGAAACAAGGCTACACTGCATAAACACAGTGACACATGGTGACAGAGTGAGACATGATGACACAGTGACACATGGTGACAGAGTGAGACATGATGACACAGTGACACATGGTGACAGAGTGAGACATGATGACACAGTGACACATGGTGACAGAGTGAGACATGATGACACAGTGACACATGGTGACAGAGTGAGACATGATGACACAGTGACACATGGTGACAGAGTGAGACATGATGACACAGTGACACATGGTGACAGAGTGAGACATGATGACACAGTGACACATGGTGACAGAGTGAGGAGACAGTTGACACAGTGAACACCTGGAGAACACGGAGAGACACTGACACAGTGGGCAGTGTGTACAGCAATAGGTCTGTGTGGAAGAGTTCTCTGACTATGACACTCATCCCCTACTCTCTGTAGCTTACCACTTTCTCCTCCTCCATTTTCCGTTTCTTCTCCTCTCGCTCCTCCTTCAGTCTCACTCTCTCTGCTGCTCTCTGCTCCATCGCTGAAACACCAAACCTCATGTCAAAAGGAGGCTGAGAGGATCATACAAAAAAAAACTTGGGGACAATCATTATCACCACCAGCTACTGTCATTCACTTGGATGAGCTGATAACAAATTAGTAATTACCTAATTAAATTAAAATAACTCTGTTGTTAGGTATAAAGAGCATTTTCAAAATGCATAAAGCACTCATCGTATCACTGGGGAAATTATTTCTGTGACACACTGGTGAAAATGTGCTGGTGATTGGTCCTTGTGTTTCCAGTTTTCGGTATATATATATATATATATATAATAGTAATTCTAGGCACAACATGATTCATGGTGTCGGACAAATTCATGAAAGCAAAAATGGCAACATAAGAAAAAAAAATTCTTGTAAACAATCACAAAGAAATTAAGCAGCAACATTTCTTAATCACAAGGATTTTATCCAAAACAATTATTAGTTAGGCTTGTTATTACAACAAAACACTGTACCTTTCAGAAACTGCGTGTGTTTAACAGTGTGATTACTTGAAGCGTTGCTCCCAGTTGCTGAGATCACCGACCGTGTTGTGCGTGAACTACCATTATCACCACCAGATGTCACTGCAGATTCATGTCTACAGGAGAAATGATTGGCCTTAATTAAAGAGAAACAAAAGGCTACATTTTTAACCATCTAACCTGGTATATACAAACTAACCATTTGCAATAATAATCAACATTTTCACGTCAGTGGTTAACTTGTTTCTTTCTTTCTTCACCTCAGTCCATCATTTACACTAATCTAACTGATTGCATATGGCATTGCAATATGCATTTCTAACATCTTACCATAAAATAAAAATAAGGAATATTAAAAAAAAAAAAATTGAAACATTGAATGAATTTCAAGGAATGCCTTTTTTTTATAAATTATGAAATTTTAAGAGAACACAACAATACACACATTTTAATTAATAACCAAAAAAAGAGGAACAGAATAATTAAAATTATACACGTCACCTGACAAGTTCTCCATTCGGTTCCAATCCCACATTCCCCTGTATCTCCCCAACATCCCCAGCCTTCCCCAGCACTTCCTCCTGCAGTCGACTCAGATGTTTCTGGAGTGGCGCCGGCGTTGCCTTGACAACCGTGCCTCCTGTTGCCATGGCGACACCATCCACGCGCTGCTGCAGCATTTGCTGCTGCACTGCCTGCTGCTGCAGCAGCTGCTGTCTCTGCAGGTACTGCAGATCAGCAATGAGCCCCTGCTGTTCCTTCAGCTGTTTCTGCTGCTGGGACAATGCCTTCTGCTGGGCAGTGTAGCGGTGCTCGAACGTACTTGGGGTAAACGGGGACTTTTCCCTAGCCCTCTTTGTGTTCCTCCCTCCGTCTGATCCCCCAGAAGGCACTAGGTGGGAGATGTCACCCCCCCGCCCGCCAAGCACAGCCAGCTGTTCTTTGGTTAGCTTCAAATGTTTACGAGAAACCTGAAACAAAGTATAGTTTGTATATACAGCTGGACCATAACAATAGAAAAGTACATGATGATTTTGAAAATATACACTATCTGAGTACATATCTGTACGGTCGGTCGGTCGGTCGGTCGGTCGGTCGGTCGGTCGGTCGGTCGGTCGGTCGGTCGGTCGGTCGGTCGGTCGTCGGTCGGTCGGTCGGTCGGTCGGTCGGTCGGTCGGTCGGTCGGTCGGTCGGTCGGTCGGTCGGTCGGTCGGTCGGTCGGTCGGTCGGTCGGTCGGTCGTGTCGTCGGTCGTCGCAGTCGTCGAGTCGGTCGGTCGGTCGGTCGGTCGGTCGGTCGGTCGGTCGATCGGTCGGTCGGTCGGTCGGTCGGTCGGTCGGTCGGTCGGTCGGTCGGTCGGTGATTAGGAAGGATTTGGGAGAGGAGTGTAGAGTGAGAAGGGAAGAGAGAGGGAAGTGGAGATCATTGGTGGAGACAGCAGTGCAAGGTGAGGGGGACACATTTAAAATAGAAAAAAACTGAAAATTGACCAGTACCCAGGTCAGCCACATCACTGACATCCAGAAAAAGGGGGAGAAAACATACATTCTGAAGCACTTCATAGTTACAAAAATATATTACTATGTATTACAATGTATATCTTTATATTACAATGTTTGACACAGAGAATAACACTGTACAATTTAGCATCATTAAAATTAATAAAATAACCCAGCAGTGAAGTTACATTCACCTGCCAAGGTTCCCGGGGAACATCGACACCATTCTGTTTTGTTCTGCCCCCATGAGAGGGTCTGTCAGTTCGCCCTGTAGTCATCTCTGTTCTGGCTGATGCTGGGCGTTTGCAAGTGGTCTGCTCAAACATTTCATCCTGCAATCAAGTTAAGAGAATGAGACATGTGGTATGTTAACCTCTTTGTGCCGGCCACAACTGAGCTGACGTACACAAAATGTCAGGCTGCGTGTCATGACTTACAGTTGTGCAAAGTTATATAACACAAGTGTTTATATAAGATGGCATCCAGTCTCAAAACTAGCCAATGCAAAAAAATTGCATCGCACCGCACCGCACCGCACCGCACCGCACCGCATCGCATCGCATCGCATCGCATCGCATCGCATCGCATCGCATCGCATCACATCACATCACATTACATGGCAGGCTGGGGGAAGGGTTCAGCCATGCTGCAATTATTGTACAAAAACTATCTGTACAAAAAAGTCATATGATTTTGATATAAGATACTAGAATATACATCATAAAGGTATCACAACAATATGTGACGTGTTCTAACGAAATGAGTCGTATGTCAAAATAATTAAAAATTGAGTTAGTCATACCGTTGGAAAGAAGATGTATTAATCTTTCCAACAGTGTAAAAATTATGGACATATCTCACACACAGCCAAAGTTATTGGACGCTGAACATGCCTAGGGTAGAAAGTTTCAAACGGAGAAAAACGCATTTGAAGTTCGCGGTCACATAAGCACACAGTCGAGTACATTGTCGATCCAAAAACTCATGATAACTGTTTATTGAAATTATTACAACATAATCCGAGTATTTAGCAATGTTTTGTAGCAGCGACCCGATCAATTCCACGTTGTTTACGGCTAGCGAGAGCGCACTGCGCCTGCGCACACAGCTCTAAGCCAATCAGGGGCCCGCTGTCAGCTCCTCGCGGTGTCTAGTGACGTTTGTTCACAGATAGGCCTATCGCATTAAGCGCTGCTATTTGCTTACAAAGACGTCAGTGGGGATTTCTACTACAAGAATCCGAAAGAGGGCGTCCAGGGCTTTCCTGTAGTACCAAATAAGTCCGCCATGCGTTGAGGGAAACCCCAAAGAATGCGACATGAACTAGTGCGATTTATCGGTTCTGTTTTACAAAATTCATGAGTGAAATATTACGTAGTGTGTCTAAAAAGGCTATAAAATGTACTAAATAATAATATAAACGAGAAATAATCATTGCCAATTGACAAAAAAGATACCAAAGTATACTTTGGTGACAAAAAGTCAAAATCGTCGAAATTCATCGTTGCATGTTTATGCGGTGTTTTCTCGAAATCAAGTTCGCTGACATACGACTCATTTTGTTAGAACACGTCACATATATGACTGAAAAACATTCGTCACCCCGCTCATCATCCAAGTGTATTTTACAGATTTCTGTACAGATTCAACTGGAATAAAACTCACCACTCGCTTCTGTGTCGAGTCGCTGCTCTGGTTGATGTCCCCAAACGACCTTGACCTCCGGAGGTCATTCCCGTCACTACGTCCGGACCACAGTTTTCCAGTGGCAGCGGCGTCGAGGAAACTGGCTATTTTGTTCTTGGTCAGTTTCCGTGTTTCTTCTATGATGCTGAGTTGCTGGGCCTGGGTCAGGTAGAGCTGCCACGCAGTGAAACACTTCCTCTCTAGTGTCTGCTGGTAGTGCACCTGTGCTGCCATCTGCTTCCTGTGCACAGCAAGGTGACCTTGTAAAGTTTGCATGGCCACAACAACCACTGTTTGTAGTGAATGAATGAATTTACAAATCACTTTATTACAGAATATTACACACATATATTTATGAAGTAAAGTAAGTACTACTAGGTGGCTGAACCATCAGTGTCGCTGGGGAAATGATGGCTGATGCTGGCTGTTGATAGGTATATGCCAGGTCCAAACTGTTTTGTAGAGAACATGGCATAACACAAGACACATCGCATAAACAGCATGAGACAAAGTAAGTCACACACCACCTCAGAGGGCAAAAACCCCAGAGAGGTAAACAATAACAACAACAACAACAACAACAACAACAACAACAACAACAACAACAACAACAATAACAACAACATGCTCTCCCACCAACCTGTGGAGTTCCCTCATGTAAGCGTCGTGGTGTTGTGCCTCTACGTCCAGTTTACGGTTCCTTACGTACGTCCTCCAAGTCGTCCACGCACGCAGCACTAGTCTCCAGTCAGCCATTGCCCGAGCCTTGCCCATCTTAATACGTCTATCCACCACCAGGCGGTACCACACAGAGAAATGTTGCTGCAGAGTCTGTGAACCACAAGTTGTCAAACTGTGCCAATATTTTCCTTATGCCATTCATAATCCACTTAGTGTATTAAAAAACTGTATTTATTTATTCATTCATGTTTCATTCGTTAACATAATTTATATACATTTAATTTTAAAACCTGAAGTACCCTGTCTGTTTCTATTTGTTTTAATAAAATGTGACGTGTTCTAACGAAATGAGTCGTATGTCAGCGAACTTGATTTCGAGAAAACACCGCATAAACATGCAACAATGAATTTCGACGATTTTGACTTTTTGTCACCAAAGTATACTTTGGTATCTTTTTTGTCAATTGGTTATGTTTATTTCTCGTTTATATTATTATTCAGTACATTTTATAGCCTTTTTAGACAAACTACGTAACATTTCACGCATGAATTTTGAAAAACAGAACCGATAAATCGCACTAGTCCATGTTGCATTCTTTGGGGTTTCCCTCAACGCATGGCGGACTTATTTGGCACTACAGGAAAGCCCTGGACGCCCTCTTTCGGATTCTAGTAGTAGAAATCCCCACTGACGTCAGTGTAAGCCAATAGCAGCGCTTAATGCGAGAGGCCTATCTGTGAACAAACGTCACTAGACGCCGTAAGGAGCTGACAGCGGGCCCTGATTGGCTTAGAGCTGTGCGCGCAGGCGCAGTGTGCTCTCGCTAGCCGTAAACAACGTGAAATTGATCGGGTCGCTGCTACAAAACATTGCTAAATACTCGGATTATGTTGTAATAATTTCAGTAAACAGTTAGCATGATATATCTTCGACAGCGAACATGCCTTGGGAGTTTATTTTGAATGCATCAAATGGAGTAATAGAAGCAAAACGGCCGATTTTGGATCGACAGTGTACTCGACTGTGTGCTTATGTGACCGCGAACTTCAAATGCGTTTTCTCCGTTTGAAACTTTCTACCCTAGGCATGTTCAGCGTCCAATAACTTTGGCTGTGTGTGAGATATGCCCATATTGTTTACACCGTTAGAAAGATTAATTCATCTTCTTTCCAATGGTGTGACTACCTCATTTTTTTTTGGACATACGACTCATTTCGTTAGAACACGTCACAAATTGTCTTAAAATTCAAACATGAAGTGTGGGAATTCAATTTCAGACAGTTAAGTTTTCACCTTCAGTCGTCTCCGTGTTTCTCTTGCTTGTATTTCTTCAATTCTCTGCAGCATCAGTCGCTGTTTCTCCTCTGCCCGTTGCTCTGCGTCTTTCTGTCTATCATTCTCATCGATTTGTTCCCTCATCATGTGCTCTCTCAGCACCCTCTCCTTGTCCCTCTGGGCTCTCAGGAGCCTGTGGGAAACACACGTTTATAGGTGTGAGTGTGTGTGTGTGTGGTGTGTGTGTGTGTGTGTGTGTGTGTGTGTGTGTGTGTGTGTGTGTGTGTGTGTGTGTGTGTGTGTGTGTGTGTTGTGTGTGTGTTAGTGTGTGTTGTGTGTGTGTGTGTGTGTGTGTGTGTGTGTGTGTGTGTGTGTGTGTGTGTGTGTGTGTGTGTGTGTGTGTGTGTGTGTGTGTGTGTTAGTGTGTGTGTAGTGGTGTGTGTGCGTGTGCGTGTGCGTGTGCGTGTGTGTGTGTGTGTGTGTATGTATGTGTGTGTGTGTGTGTGTGTGCGTGCGTGTGCGTGTGCGTGTGCGTGTGCGTGTGCGTGTGCGTGTGCGTGTGCGTGTGCGTATGTGTATGTGTGTAACTGAACACTTTAACATGTGAGAGTAATAACATGATCAAGTCAATTTCCAAAACCACCAATCCGTTGCATTGTTGCGTATCCAGTTTTGTTATCCCCCAAATGATTTAATAATTCCACAAGTGTTAGACCTTTGCCTTTCCTCTTCTCCTTTCTTTCGCTCATTCTCCATTTCTTTCCGAATTTGAGCCATTTCTCGCTGAATTTCCATTTCTTCCCTCTTTGCCTCTGCTGCCTTCTGCTGTTCCTCCTGTCAGGGAAATAAAAGCCGTTCTGTCACAACACGGCCAAAAACTGGCAACTCACTGAACTGTCATTTTATGACTTTTTCATGGATGGGAATTCCACAAAATCTTTATGTTATATCATAGTTGCTACAATGTCAATGTGAGTGGTTTCCCCATGTTTGGATATCTCACAGGATATGTTTATACATGTAAATGTTCACTGACTTATATAGCACTATATTTGTATAATAATATTCTATGGTGCTGAACAAAACAAAAGGCACACAAAAAAGCAATATAAATACATTATGTTGACATAATATAAAAGAGTTAACGTAAAATCAATATATAGATAAATAGATTATTTAATTTATATTAATAACAATTAATAAGCTTTAAAATAATAATAAATTAACAAATACTAAAATGTACAATTACTAATTCATGTACAAACATCCGACATTGTCTAATAATTATCTAACAAGTTTAAAAGCAATTTTAATTAATAAAATGTATAATGTCAAAGTGGGAGATTTCCCCATGTTTACATATCTCATAGAAGACACGACACCTCAAAGGTTGCACACTAGGAAAGTTACCTTTTGCAGCAGATGTCTGGCCTGGAACTGAGCGTCCTTCTTCAGTCTCAGTTGTTGCAGCCTCGTCTCCTTCTCTTTCAGTCTCTTCTCACGGTTTTTCTTCACCTGAATATATTTTACACTTGACATTACATTTCCACTGAATTTAGAATTTTAGAACTTAAATGTCTGAATGTGTCCGGACGCCAGCTTCCTCAAGCCCTGAAAGCATCTTTTAGCTTTGACAATACCTGGAGGTGGTGTCATCACCAGGTATTTCTATAACTTGTGTGAGTTGTGTCACTGAATATGTTCATGTATCTGCTGTGCATTATGGGTATTTGTCATATGACTTTTTATTTTAAATATCAACTGACAGTGAGTTTATATACTATACATATATACATATATTTTACATACACACACACACACGCACACACACACACACACACACACACACACACACACACACACACACACCAAATGCTCACAGACAAAATGCACACACAGCAAATGCACACACACACACATACACACTCAATGCTCCGATAAACACTACTTGCAATGTAATGAAACGAAGGACACAATCTTACACGCAAAAAGAACAAAGTATATCCAAATACTGAGCGCCTTCTGCAAGTCTCAGAGCAAGTACCATAAAGTTATGTAATGTTTGAAGGGGTCAATGTTGCTTAGATTATTTTGAGATTCTGCAGGTGCTTGAATTTTTTTCCAAACTCAAGCACTGTGCTGCATTTTAACACATCAAAAGTCTTTACACACGTCAGGTTAACTTCTTCTAGAAAGTAAGCACACACAGGGATGGCTACCTGCAAGTGTCGCATCTGCATCTTTGTGTGTGGGTCTACTTGCTGCTTCTGTGAGTCACCGACCCCGAGGTCTCGAATGACAGCCTTACTGACAACTTCTTTATCCAGCATCTTCTGCAGGATCGAGTCAACGATTGCGGTCTCGTTGTCGTCATCTAACTGGCCATAGATGTCTGTAACGATACAGTCAGACCTTGTGTTATGGTCATCCCAGTATAGCAGCCACCTCACAATTAGGGTCACCCTAAGATAGTCTCATAATTATATGCAAAAATATAATAAAATAGACAAAATTAGTTGTCCTAATATGGTCATTGTATTATTTGGGTAACTTTTGACCAGTTCAATGTGTGATCCTGAATGTGATATGGCTCATTTAATTAATTTTTATGGGGAGACTCCAACTGGCTGTGGATCTTGAGTGTAGACAGAAGATTAGTTCTACATGTTGCTGATTGCTTTCGATTTAGCAATATGAATGCATGAATAGGTGTTTTTTCACACAACTACACGTGTATGTAATTTAATTTTGCTAGCAAATTACGAAGGCATACATTATGTATAAATTAAGAATGTATGTACATAAAACATTACACACAAAAACTTATAGTACAGGTTTGCCCAATTTCTTTGTCACTGTAGCTAGATATATTACACTTACAGATACATTAAAGGGAATAGAAACAAGGCTTTACCTAAAATATGTTTTCCATGTATACATAAAGATTAAGTACGTATGTAACATTTGACAACATTAATAAATAAAAATACTTTTTTTGTATAAATTCAATTTTTAAACCATCAGCATAGTGATTCCCGTGGAAAGTTGAAAGGCAATTAGCAAGGTGATCACATAGCATCGTGGCGTCAAAAATGACACATACTGACATCAGGTGGACCCTTTCTACATATTCAGAGCATGTTAATAAGGATAGTTTTATGGGTTAAAATGAGCATCAAAATAAATTTGTGTGTGATATTCCAACGTAATATAAACACTAGTCATCACAGGGAACAAATATTTATCTTGCGGTTCCCCACGAATCATTTTTGTTTTATAAAATTGAAGCCAGAGGTTTCACAGAGGCCTGACTAAGCTTCGGGTTTGCCACCGTATTTGGCTTAATTTTCTGAGATAATCCACACAAAGCTGTAATATAATACAAATTCAAGCATTAGGTGCTGTTATTTACTTTAAACAAATCAATTTTTATGTAATAACCTACCATCTTCTTCCAGTTTTGCCTTAATGTGGGAAGAGTTTAAAATGCCTGATTCAAGGCCAGCAAAGGAAGGGTCATCATCAGCCAGCAACAAGTGGTCCCAGTCCATCCGTATTTCTGCCTCAGTTTGCTGCTGGTTCCATGTCTCGTCTGTAAACTCTAATTCTGTGTCGAAGTCTAGCTTCTCAGCGACCCAGTGTTGTAATAGGTCTTGAGCTGCAAGTGTATAGGGAAAGTGTTCAGCCACCTTATAGTTACTACATAACAGGCTGCAGACATGCGTTCAATATTATATTTGTATTTGAAAGTATTTAAATACTTTTCTTTAAATATTTGTAAATGTATTTGACGTTTAGGAATTAAAAGTATTTGTATTTTTACATTTCAATCTCTTTGAGCCTGTGTCTGACAGGGAGAGCAACAACCATAGGGCAACACTTATGACCTAGTTAATTACTTATTTAATTTCTTCACTGGACAAATCTAGTCACTCTTTGAAAGGAAGGCTTCTGTGGTGTAAATGTGTTGATAGAAAGAAAACATAAAACTGTTAGTGGACCAATGAATGATAGCATTTGTACTGTGTAATATACTTAATTTATCTTAATCATTAGTTTAATTTATTAATTAATTTATTGTGGATACATTTAGGTTATATATTATGATCTTTTAGAAGCTTTGTTTAGTTATATATTTATTTATTATTATGATTTTACATGATTTTTACTGTGAAAGCTTAATTTATTATGTTCATTTTATATATTCATATTTTACCAGAGTTGTAATTATCTGCACGTCCAAGTGGAATTATATTCTAGATATAGGGCATTTTATCAATAATAAAATTATTATTATTATAGTCCAAAGACACAAAGCAACATAATAAGTTACAAAAGAAGTTTGGCACCTCAAACTCACAGTTGATACACTTACGAATAAAAAAATAATACATTTAGTTCAGGTAAAAATCCATACACAGTTGGTACATACACACAAATAGCCTCTAGAAGGTAAATATGTTAAACAATGACTAGATAAAATTAAATAAGGTTATAAGTTAGATAAGTGTAAAAGTATAGTATAACAGATAAAATAATGAGCAATATATCTGATGGTATAATAAATATGCAATTTATACATTCAGATAAACACACTTTGAAAATAGAAAAGGTAAAACGTGAATGGATAAAATAAATAAATTGATAAGTTGTATAAACAAGATTAATAACTTACAAATATAAACAATACTTTACAATAATTTAATGTTAGCATATTAATTACGTAATAACCGAAATGAAATAAGAATTCCACCTTCAGTGGTTGAGGACATATCAGTACCTTCATTGTATGCAGCATCATGAATATGCATATCACTGATGGCTGCATCAGCTGTCGGCCTGTCCATACGACCATTTCTGACGCGGCCGTGTTTCCCCCCAAATGTTGCAGCAGCGGCTGATTCTGATGCGTCTTCGACTGTCTTCAATGACCAAGAACAAAAACATGTGTTTTAATATTAACAGTTTATTGTGTATCAACCAACACTTGGTGTGTTTTATTCAGTTTACATTACAATCCACTGGTGAAACTGAGAATTAATGCAACCAGCTCTTAAGTAATGCATGAGTGTTATTCCATCTAATCTGTAACCCTAAGTGTTTTTCTTATTACCTACATAGGAAAAAATTTTGCCAGTCCAAAATATGACTTGCATCATCACTTGGAATGACATCACAACGGTCATGCACTGGTGGGGGCACTTGGGTGTAACATCACTTTCTGACCCTCGCTTTACTACCTTCATATAAACTTCTTGCAATGCTGTGTCACCTGAGCCAATCATACAACTACAAAGTGGTGTTTATTATTATGTTATAGGGCCATCAGGTAACAAGTTTTTTTTAATGTTTTTATAATTTGTTCAGCAAACACCTAGCATACTTAGAACTTAAAACCAGAAACCAGTCATACAAATTAGTATCTAATGTTATGTCAAAGGTCTATACTTAGAACTTGAAACCAGAATTAATTTTTGTTAATATAAGATTCTTGATTTAATCCAGCTTTGTGAATTTACTGTTACTGGTCACATGCTATGGATAGTATTTTATAAAGATCTTATAAACTGAACTATTTCTGCCATTCACTGGCATTTAGTAATGCTTGAGAAGTTGGCACCCTTGTATTTTGAATAAGACAACATCCACAGGCCACACCAGAGGGAAAACACACCTTGATCCAGTCTTGAACATCACTTTCTGTATTCACTCTCTGGAAGAGGAAACAAGTTAATATACTAGACATTTAGATGTTTCCTAAAATGCAGTATATAGCAACTATAATTCATTATTGTATTATAATTACAAATAATCTACTTTAGAATGATTTCAATGTTTTGAATATTACCTTACATTGTCTTGCAATTATCCACAATGTATTATTGTCATAAGACATGTATGACTCATTTTAGAAGCCTACATCAAGTGAAGTCTCTTTTTAGATCATCATACATACATTGTAAAAGAAACAGTTTATACAGATTTTGCAGTGTGTGTGATCTAGGGAAGTCTGCACTAAGACCTGAGAGATTGCTGTCATACAGGCCTCCCTATAAAAAGTATAAATACTTAAAAGCCTATGCTACAGTTGTTATGATACACTACATGATAGTGCCAACAACGGGAAGCTCTGGTCGTGTGGTAGAGAACCAGACTGATTATCAATCGAGGGGACGGTGGTTCAATCCCACCTGCCTCCATTTCGAAACTTACATAATTTAATTCATCCCACATTTGTCTGTGTCTTTTGGAAGATACTTTAATTTTTTTAAAGCCAGTGGTCTCTTCTATTTGGTGTCAATACCAGCGGAAGTAAAAAATCCCACACAGGGGGGTAAATGTATAACCTGTACATAGTAGACTCACTAATTCTAGAAAACAACTCGGAAAACCAATGACAATTATGGTCAGCAAGTTGACTGGTGGTCATTAATTAATGGAAGATGTAATTAGTCACTGCTAATATATGTTATCGGAATACTCCAACAGTTTTTACAAACAAAACTGAACAGTGCTGGTAGTTCTAATAAAATGGATACTATATTATACAGTGTCAACAATGTAGTTTATTAGTTTGATTTTCTAATGTGTACGTGTGTGACATGTATGTGTCATGTTGGCCATGCATGTGTCATGTGTGACATGTATGTGGCATGTGTGACATCAAACTGGAAACTATATAAATGCATTAGAGTCTAAAGTAGACAGTAATTAGTATCATTAATTCAGAACATTATACAAGTTCTTCTTGAACTTCAAAGTCTACGATTTATTGCTTGTTATAAGAAAATGAATAAGAAAACATAACCTGTTATACCTAACACTAGTAATGACTGTTTGCAGGTGCTTGTTTGACAGCTAGATATTTCTAAAATACCATAACTGATCCTACAGGTAACTGAAACACTTCAATCTTTAAATAATTTGTTCACCAAACACCTAATGAAATAATGACGCTGACGATGACAATGTCAAATGGCCGTATTGTGTACGAGTATTATGACACGCATGTGTCGCTGACAGACAGATCACAGAGTCACTGTCCGTTGTCTCATAAAAAAAACTGCTTATAATATCCATTATTATCATATACCTGGGAGCGCGAGTAAACACGTGGTTTTGAGAAGCGCTCCCAACCAAACAAGTCATTTTTCTTCAGTGGCATCGCTTTAATTTATCAACATTTATTTAAATTCGCTTTTATTCGGTTCGACGTGAGCCAACTTCTTGAAGCCGCACATCGCCGCGTTGTCCGCCATTTGTAAACAAAGAGAGATCGAGACCGTGCACGGGAAAATAGGCCGAGAGGTTGCGAGATTTCAATGGGAAAACAGGTTGGATAAAACCAACAATCCTCAAACTGAATGACGCAAATTACGATGGTGTGTTTTTTTCCTGCAGAAGCAGTCAACGAAATTCACACTTGTGACAAGTAATAAGCCACCAAGCGTGAGTATGGTAGAATTTAATGCTCAGCTTCGGAGCCACATTCATGTGCCAGCGAAAAGCAATGGTGCTCCCACCCCGCACTCTATTGTACTCTTGGTAGCTTCCTACGAGTCCACGTCTGGGTCAGCTTGTTGCGAGCGCTTTGCCCTGTCTGTGAGGGGTGGCGGGGTTGAAAGTGCACATCATCCCAAATAAACTTAAAGCATGTCCAAACTTAAAATTCTGTTAGACTACTTACCTACAACTGCTTTAGTTTTCATATCCTAATTTATGCTGGCTACAAAACAGGCTGCCATTTTAGGCAGCGAATCGTCCATGATGTTAGGATGTGTGGAATTTTGAACTCGACCACTGTTCAGACGGGTCTATGTTCAGGAGTGTCACAGGTTCCATATGGTCACCTTACGAAGTGCAACAAGTTATTATAGTTACACAATGTTTGAATAAGTATATTAAAATAGTATACATTTCATTGATATTGTGGCAAAGTGCCCGTTTTCGAGACAAAGAAAAACGTGGAAATTGAAATGGAAGGATATAGCACAAACCTACCCCTAAATTTCTAAAATGTCTAATCATATGTCATCAACTGATCAATAACAAGAGTAGTTTGTGTACAAGTAGTTGCAACACGTGGATATTTAGCAAGACTGTGGTTGTTTTTATTTAGGTGTTAAAAGTAAACAAGTTGAATGAGAACTCATGACATAAGATCATTACATTAAATTGTAACCATAATACATTATAGACTAGTCAGTTTATATAGAAAGTTGACAATTAAGTCCAGGAAGCACCTAGTACTAATACAAATGCCAATGGCAATAAAAGCCCAGAATGAAGTGAAAAAGGCCAAACGGTACTTTGAGAAAAAACTTGCTGAGAATATAAAAAAGCTCCAAAGTCCTTCTTTGCATATACAAGATCTAAAACTAGGACAAAAGACAGTGTTGGGCCCCTTGTTGATTGTATGGGCGAAGTGATCACAGACTCACTTGAGGCAGCAAACTTACTTAATGACTATTTTGCTTCAGTAAACACTGACGAGGAAATGGGTAATTTACCTGATCCTGTGACTATTTTCACAAAGACATTAGAGGAATCACTCCAAAACATTGAGTTTACAACAGCAGTAGTGCAAGAAAAACTGTCAACAATTGAACCAAATAAAGCTCCTGGTATAGGCAATTTTAATTCCTCAATGTTAAGAGAAGTAGCTTCATCTATCGTCTCCCCATTGTGTGAGATCTTTAAAGGCAGTATAGAAATGGGAGAAGTCCCTCTGGATTGGAAAATTGCAAATGCTACACCTATATACAAAAACAAAGGAACAAAATCACAGCCATGTAATTATAGACCTGTGAGTCTGACATCCCATATATCCAAGACCATGGAATCTATCATAAGAGATGAGATCATTGGACACCTCCAAAAAAAAATGAGTTAATTAAACCATCACAACATGGTTTTGGGTAAGGTCGTTCCTGTTTAACAAACCTAGTTTACCATGACAAAGTAACAATGTATATAGATCAAGGATTACCAGTGGACTCCATTTATTTGTACTTCAGGCTAGAGAGCAAGCTAGAGAGCAAGCTGAAGTCATATGGCATAGGAGGAGTTGTAAGTGAATGGATAACTAAATGCCTGGCTGACAGAGTACAACGTGTTATAATAAATGGGCACAATTCTGAATAGTTACCAGTAAGGAGTGGAGTCCCACAGCGCTCTGTTTTGGGTCCAGTTTTGTTTGTGATATATATGAATGACCTTGATGAGGGTGTGAGAAATCACATATTCTTAAATTTGCTGATGACACTAAGCGTTTAGTCAAATATCAACGTATGAGAATGGGTAAAAATTACAAAAGGATCTGAGTACCCTAAATGAGTGGAGCACTGAATGGTCGATGTTGTTCAATGCTGAAAAATGCAAATGTAGACATTACGGATACACCAATAAACAGAATGACTATTTTATTGGAAATGATTGCTTTGAAACAACACTCGAGGAGAGAGACTTAGGAGTCATAATCAGAGAAACACTGGATATAACAAAACAATGTGTCAGGGCAGCTAATAAGGCAAATGCAATGCTAGGCATGATAAATAGGGCCATTAAATATAAAACCAAGGAGATAGTTTTAAAACTTAGAAATCCTTAGGGAGATCCCACCTGGATTATTATATTCAGTTCCCATTTAAACAGAAAGATAGAGATTAATTAGAATCTATACAATGAAGGATGAGCAGGATTATTCCTGAATTAAGGCATTTAGACTATCCAAGTTGATAAGAATATTAAAAATAACAACTTTGGAAACAAGAATGGTGAGAGCCGATTTACTGGAAGTTTTTAAAATAATAAATGGGTTTGATAATATTTTTCCTGCCGACTTCTTTATTATGGAAAACGAGCATCGCAAAAGAGGGCACCTTGACAAAATAAGCAAATTACACTCTAGGCTTGATATACGAAAGTACTCTTTCACTCAAAGGATAGTAAACCATTGGAATAGACTTCCTAGAAGTGCTGTTATGTCCGCAAGCGTCAACCAATTTAAGGGTCACATTGACAAGTATCTGCAAAATAGAGCGGAGGATTACACGAGTCAGCGATTGACTCCCTTCCTCGTCAACTCCTCAACTATGTAGTAGAAGAGGATTCAAGGTAAAAAATTATAATATCAGTGAGTTGACATCACATTTAAACACATTGACAGCGTTAAGCTATTTTACACATAGTATTTACTATTTAGTAGAAATGGTATTTTTAATTAAAGAAATCCTGCACTATAAGTAAAACAGCAAAAAGGTACACTATTTTTTGGATAGTTTTATATAGACTGGATAATCGAACATCTTTACAGTCACCTCAGTACTAAAACCACCTCACAGTTAAGGTCAGCCTATGAGGTTGTCCCTAATGATAGTAGTAAAGTATAGGAAATTAGTCTCACTAATACAAATACCATCCCATATCACTGAATCATGCCACTTTTGCTCAGTCCCAAAGGTGACTTTAATAGGTGTCTTTGTATTACATTTGTGGGGCCTTCTGTTGAATTCTACAGACATTGAAGCAGCTATAACATTATGTAGAATTCTATGGATAGTGCAGAACCAAATTCAGCCTATAATGTCTCCATTCCTTCCTCCTGAAAATGATTAAAGACAGGAATGACCTGCCTGACACAACTGTGGCTGCCAGAACCACCAACACACTCAAGGCAAGGTGCCACCAACACACTCAAGGCAAGGTGCCACCAACACACTCAAGGCAAGGTGCCACCAACACACTCAAGGCAAGGTGCCACCAACACACTCAAGGCAAGGTGCCACCAACACACTCAAGGCAAGGTGCCACCAACACACTCAAGGCAAGGTGCCACCAACACACTCAAGGCAAGGTGCCACCAACACACTCAAGGCAAGGTGCCACCAACACACTCAAGACAAGGTGCCACCAACACACTCAAGGCAAGGTGCCACCAACACACTCAAGGCATGGTGCCACCAACACACTCAAGACAAGGTGCCAACAACACACTCAAGGCAAGGTGCCACCAACACACTCAAGACAAGGTGCCACCAACACACTCAAGACAAGGTGCCACCAACACACTCAAGACAAGGTGCCACCAACACACTCAAGACAAGGTGCCACCAACACACTCAAGACAAGGTGCCACCAACACACTCAAGGCAAGGTGCCACCAACACACTCAAGACAAATCACCAACACACTCAAGACAAACCACCAACACACTCAAGGCAAGGTGTCACCAACACACTCAAGGCAAGGTGCCACCAACACACTCAAGGCAAGGTGCCACCAACACACTCAAGGCGAGGTGCCACCAACACACTCAAGGCAAGGTGCCACCAACACACTCAAGGCAAGGTGCCACCAACACACTCAAGGCAAGGTGCCACCAACACACTCAAGGCAAGGTGTCACCAACACACTCAAGGCAAGGTGCCACCAACACACTCAAGGCAAGGTGCCACCAACACACTCAAGGCGAGGTGCCACAAACACACTCAAGACAAATCACCAACACACTCAAGGCAAGGTGCCACCAACACACTCAAGGCAAGGTGTCACCAACACACTCAAGGCAAGGTGTCACCAACACACTCAAGGCAAGGTGCCACCAACACACTCAAGGCGAGGTGCCACAAACACACTCAAGACAAATCACCAACACACTCAAGACAAACCACCAACACACTCAAGGCAAGGTGTCACCAACACACTCAAGGCAAGGTGCCACCAACACACTCAAGGCAAGGTGTCACCAACACACTCAAGGCAAGGTGTCACCAACACACTCAAGGCAAGGTGCCACCAACACACTCAAGGCAAGGTGTCACCAACACAGTCAAGACATGGTGTCACCAACACACTCAAGGCAAGGTGTCACCAACACACTCAAGACAAGGTGCCACCAACACACTCAAGGCAAGGTGCCACCAACACACTCAAGGCAAGGTGCCACCAACACACTCAAGGCATGGTGCCACCAACACACTCAAGACAAGGTGCCACCAACACACTCAAGGCAAGGTGCCACCAACACACTCAAGACAAATCACCAACACACTCAAGACAAGGTGCCACCAACACACTCAAGACAAATCACCAACACACTCAAGACATGGTGCCAACAACACACTCAAGGCAAGGTGCCACCAAAACACTCAAGGCAAGGTGCCACCAACACACTCAAGACAAATCACCAACACACTCAAGACATGGTGCCACCAACACACTCAAGGCAAGGTGCCACCAACTCACTCAAGGCAAGGTGCCACCAACACACTCAAGGCAAGGTGTCACCAACACACTCAAGGCAAGGTGTCACCAACACACTCAAGGCAAGGTGCCACCAACACACTCAAGGCAAGGTGTCACCAACACACTCAAGGCAAGGTGTCACCAACACACTCAAGGCAAGGTGCCACCAACACACTCAAGGCGAGGTGCCACAAACACACTCAAGACAAATCACCAACACACTCAAGACAAACCACCAACACACTCAAGGCAAGGTGCCACCAACACACTCAAGGCAAGGTGTCACCAACACACTCAAGGCAAGGTGTCACCAACACACTCAAGGCAAGGTGTCACCAACACACTCAAGGCAAGGTGCCACCAACACACTCAAGGCAAGGTGCCACCAACACACTCAAGGCAAGGTGCCACCAACACACTCAAGACAAGGTGCCACCAACACACTCAAGGCAAGGTGCCACCAACACACTCACGACAAGGTGCCACCAAAACACTCAAGGCAAGATGCCACCAACACACTCAAGACAAGGTGCCAACAACACACTCAAGGCAAGGTGCCACCAACACACTCAAGGCAAGATGCCAACAACATGCTCAAGACATGGTGCCAATTTTGTTATACTTTGTTGTACAACAGAACTGGCAAGTTGTAGACTTGTTGTGGATATGGTCTATATTTTGAGTTTTGGTAAAATTAATTGAAATGAGACAACTCAGACAAGCAAATAAACTTAACTGAGGATGCACTCTAAGCAAACTGGTAACCATTGACAACACAGTAAAAGAACACACCGTTAATAACAGTTTGTTCAGATAGAGGAGGCATTTAAATGTTAAGAAACATTGGTTCAAACAACTTTAAATTGAAGAAACACTTTTAATAAACATTGATTTGATTTGAGGAAAGAAGCACTTTTAATAAATGTTGGTTGTAGTTGGCCCCCAGGGACAGCAATGGACAGCAGTCAGGAGAACGACACACCCAGCTGGGAAAGTGGAGCGGGAACACACTTTGACATGTTGTCCCCGTATCGCCCCAACTCAGCCAGCTTCCCTACCCCACCCCAAGCCACCCTCCAAGCATTCACCACTGCCCAACTGAGCGACGGTCAGTTCCAACAACTGACCACTATGGCCGGAGCATTTCAGCCCACCTTCCAGGCCTCTGTGTCGTCGAGCTATGAGCGAGTGTCACCAGTCGAGGACTTTGGAACAGCGGTGACACCTAGTGGCAGTTCACTGCAGCAGTCACATAGTCTTCAGTTGGTGGATGGTCGGTCAGCAAGCAGGCCACTGATTGCGGTAGGTGGATTGTTTATGTTGTTATTATTGTATATTTGGGACCGGTAGTTAGATTTCATTTCGACTGATAAGAAAGACACCTTGTTCAGATAGGCAACACAACAAATTCAGAAATAGATCATAATTTTGTTTTGCACTGTAATATGGATGGAGATTTTTTACTATTTGAAAACATGCAAAAATTGCATTGTACACTTAAAATTCATAGACAGTTTGCAAAATTAACACACTAAAAGTTACAGATTTCTATCTATAACCATTCATTGGTAATTCAGTACGTATTGAAAACGTTACATATATAATACATACACACATTTTGAGATCACCTAATCAATGTGTATTAATACATCTCTTCACTCTCTCTCTCTCTCAGCTTTGGGTTTGAAGGATTTAGATTACTGTCACTCTCTCTCTTTCACTCTCTCTATCTCTCTCAATCTTCCTCCGTCTGTCTGTCTGTCTGTCTGTCTGTCTGTCTGTCTGTCTGTCTCTCTGTCTCTCTCTCTCTCTCTCTCTCTCTCTCGTACATACATGCGTACGCTCGCGTGCACGCACACACACACACACACACACACACACACACACGGTGTACAAACACAAATAACCACATGTGCATGACCTTGATCACAATTAGATCATTGCACTGATGTGTGACATAATCTGCTACATTGTTGCAGGGCTACCCAGGCGTGCCTCTGTTGATGGCTGGACTCACCCAACAGCAGTACCCTCTGACCACGTCCACTGTGTCCCTGCCTAGTCACCTCGGCGGCATTGGTTTAGCTGCGACTCCCCTAGGGGGCACTGCTGCCACAGGCCTCTACGTGATCGCAGACTCCAGCGGACGCACACTCACACAGATTCCTGTAGATGGCGTCACCAGTCACGCCGGGAATATCCAGCAAGTGAATGCACGGCAGCTGTACACTGTGGTAATTAGTCAGATTTTGCTGTTTGTAAGGGGAATTGGAGTGTAGAATTCTCAATGGAGAGAATCCTGGTTTGAACTTTGTACCACTCTGTTGAACAAAGTTGAGTCACTTTCGGTCGCTTCAGCTCACTCAACTGTGTGAATGGGTATCTCGATATAGACAGTACTCTTTGATTGTGCATGGATAACATTAATCGCCACATAGCTGAATGCTTCCCACATAAGTAAAATAGAGATAAAAGAAAAGCTTACTGTTTTTATAATGTATGTCTGACATAGACGTAAAATTTATGTCATTATTTTTAAAGCTGCTTCCTTCCCATCACAAATCTGAAAGTAGTTTGCAAATCCTAAAGCACTTTAGGTTAAATGTATATCATTTTATATATTTATTTATTATCATTTGTTTGACTTAAATCTTTGTAGTCTGTTTATGTTTGAATCTATTTTGTTTTTAGATGAAGTAATTTTATACCTATTTCATTTTACATGAAATAAACATATTTATTTATATGTCCAGATTGTACACCATTCTGTCTGCAGGTAAACTACACTCCACCAGAGACAGCCACAGAAGTGACCCCACTGACCATTAGTGGTGACCAGGAGGCTGACCATGCAGTCAGTTCCCTCAACTTGACCTTGGAGCAGCCAGGCCCTGCAGCTAAGGTACACTCAACACTTCAAGTACCATGTGGATCCTGGTAAACATACATATGACCTAGGATTCAAGAGATGATTTAACTTATTTTAACTTTATACATTTAGCTTAATTAATTTAATGTGTATAACCTTTAGTAGCGACGCAGTGATGCAGTGACGTAGTGGCGCAGTGGCGGGTTAAAATTCTATGCTGCCGTGTCAAACCGTGGACAAGATTTTTCACTCTACATTGCTTCAGTTCACTCAGCTGTATCAATGAGTCCCACGTTTAGACAGTGGTGGATATTTGTGTCTTTGTGCATTACCTACAGAGTGGCTGGATGCTTCCCACTTCCCAGAGAGGCTGAGACGGTGATCAATTGAACAGATCTGCCTGAACAGCATAAACCATCCAGAGTAATTCTGATCCTGAATACTGTGCTATGTTCTTACTGTTACTTTACTTTTTATTGTTATGAGTATTTTTATGTCTAAACTAATGCAGCTTTATATGTCCACATGTGTAGATGTGTTCTACTGTGTCTTCCTTCTTCCACATACTTCCGTTGATTCGTACGTTTTCTGCGCAGGAGTTGACTGCGACCTTCGCTGCCCAGTCAACCGCAACGGAACTCGGAACAGATGCGGCAGTGTTTGCGCCACCTGGTGAGTGATGCTTTAATTGTGCACTGATAAAGATGCTAACTTTGGAGCATTGTTAAGTGTATCACCTCCTAGGCTCATGGTTCCACTCACCTCTTTCTATGTTCACTCGTATTCATTCTACCGTTAGTTTCTGATGTGTCAGTTTCCTTGAGAGTTTTGAGTAGTGATCTGATTTCCAGATGGCACCACTGTAACATTGACCCGGTGTTGTGGTACCATTGGTCGTTATGATTTCTCCCCATAGTGTTATATGACATAGACCTATTGAAAGTATTATTACATAATTCCTCCTTCATGCGTGTGTGTGTGTGTGCATATGATGTGTGCATATGATGTGTGCATATGATGTATATGTTGAATGTGTACGTATAAATTATGTATAAAATATATATATATATATATATATATATATATATATATATATATATATACATATATATATATATATATATATATATATAGGTATAATTTATGTAAATATAGTAGTCTAGTTGCAGTTTGTTTGTGATATAATAAACATTTGATTGAATTTAGATTATGGATAACACTTTGAGCATATTATGATAATTATGCTTTATAAGTAATAAATATTATTATATTATTACTTGTCTGTCTGTAGAATCTACCGACACATTCCCAGGGGCTGCAAACACGCAGCTTGAGTTGGGAGGACAGATAAACCTGGTTGTGGCTGAGAATGGTCAGGCTCTAACGTCTGTGCTTGGGGCAAGCATGCATGCCCAGGCACTGACCAACACGCTGGGCAGTGGACGCTTGATGGACACGTCTTCTTCCACTGACCAAACCGTGCCTTCACAAGACGAATCCAGTGAGTCAAAGTCACAATATTTATTCAGAGAAATCAAACATTTCAAAATGAGAAATGTTGAAGTGAAATACTTTAATTATATATAAAGTCATGTTTCCCCCTTGGAGACAATTTATAGCAGTTTTTTTATTTATAGTATATAAGGTTAATTTCATAAATGACATAGGCGTGGCTAATCGACAGACAGGTATGCTGTGTTCGAATAGAATAAAGAATGTTGTATGTACCATCATTGTTAAGTATTGAAGATAACATCGATGGTATTTGTTGCCATGGAAACAGGAGCCGAGGCAGACCTGGCAGAGATGCTGGCCATCGGTCGCACCCATTGCGACGGGATGCCGATGGCAGAAATTGGCAGGCAGGAAGAAGGGGATGACGGGACAGAAGACCACGAACACGCTGTTGCTGTAGGTTTTTGCATATGTTTTAATAATAATAAAAAGTTACTAATATTGTAAATTTTTTATTTTGTTGTTGTGCTTAGTTGAGATGTAGTCAATGATACAATGTTTAAATCGATATCCGACCATATTACCCTGCCTGGTTGTAAAGTTAATGTAGGGTTTTCATTGTTCTTATGTGTAGTGTTAACATCAGGCATTTCCTCAATTATATGTCACTGTATCTTGGTGTCTTATTAGTTTATAACAATTTATAAATAGCAGTGTCTATCAGGTCATAGAGTATTGTAAACCGGAGTCATGTCCTGGTAGAGTTTGTTACAGTTTGTCCAATAGCAGTGTAATTTTGGTTGCATAACACAATTTTGTACTGTGTAAATTGTTTATCAGAATTGTTCTGTCAAAATTATTTTATTAAACATACGTAAACCTTTGTCCATGTATACACTGTATGTGTGCCGGTATACACTGTATGTGTGCCGGTATACACTGTATGTGTGCCGGTATACACTGTATGTGTGCCGGTATACACTGTATGTGTGCCGGTATACACTGTATGTGTGCCGGTATACACTGTATGTGTGCCGGTATACACTGTATGTGTGCCGGTATACACTGTATGTGTGCCGGTATACACTGTATGTGTGCCGGTATACACTGTATGTGTGCCGGTATACACTGTATGTGTGCCGGTATACACTGTATGTGTGCCGGTATACACTGTATGTGTGCCGGTATACACTGTATGTGTGCCGGTATACACTGTGTGTGTGCCGGTATACACTGTGTGTGTGCCGGTATACACTGTGTGTGTGCCGGTATACACTGTGTGTGTGCCGGTATACACTGTGTGTGTGCCGGTATACACTGTGTGTGTGCCGGTATACACTGTGTGTGTGCCGGTATACACTGTGTGTGTGCCGGTATACACTGTGTGTGTGCCGGTATACACTGTGTGTGTGCCGGTATACACTGTGTGTGTGCCGGTATACACTGTGTGTGTGCCGGTATACACTGTGTGTGTGCCGGTATACACTGTGTGTGTGCCGGTATACACTGTGTGTGTGCCGGTATACACTGTGTGTGTGCCGGTATACACTGTGTGTGCCGGTATACACTGTGTGTGTGCCGGTATACACTGTGTGTGTGCCGGTATACACTGTGTGTGTGCCGGTATACACTGTGTGTGTGCCGGTATACACTGTGTGTGTGCCGGTATACACTGTATGTGTGCCGGTATACACTGTATGTGTGCCGGTATACACTGTATGTGTGCCGGTATACACTGTATGTGTGCCGGTATACACTGTATGTGTGCCGGTATACACTGTATGTGTGCCGGTATACACTGTATGTGTGCCGGTATACACTGTATGTGTGCCGGTATACACTGTATGTGTGCCGGTATACACTGTATGTGTGCCGGTATACACTGTATGTGTGCCGGTATACACTGTATGTGTGCCGGTATACACTGTATGTGTGCCGGTATACACTGTATGTGTGCCGGTATACACTGTATGTGTGCCGGTATACACTGTATGTGTGCCGGTATACACTGTATGTGTGCCGGTATACACTGTATGTGTGCCGGTATACACTGTATGTGTGCCGGCATACACTGTATGTGTGCCGGCATACACTGTATGTGTGCCGGTATACACTGTATGTGTGCCGGTATACACTGTATGTGTGCCGGTATACACTGTATGTGTGCCGGTATACACTGTATGTGTGCCGGTATACACTGTATGTGTGACGTGTTTTGTTTCAGGTGAGGAAGTCACAGCGTATAGCCAACATGGAGCACTCTCCTTCTCCCATTGTCAGACCCATCTATCTACCCAAGGCGTACGATGTCAACGAATTATGTATGTCTAACTGTTACTTAACCCGTACGATGTCAATGAATTATGTATGTCTAACTGTTACTTAACCCTCTTCGCACTGATTATACACTGTTGTTGGCTTTTTTCTTTATTTCATTCTGGGTGATCTTTGTCTGTTTCATTTCTTCAGTTGTTTTAGGTTGGCCTTGCTTTCTCTTTCCTTGAAGATTTCATTCTGGGCTTGTCTTGTAACTATTGTGTGACTTGGACTGTTGGTGTACGTGTCGCTAGTTGTAATGTATTTACTGTGTTATACTTCCCTGTGTCTTGTAACTATTGTGTGACTTGGACTGTTGCTGTACGTGTCGCTAGTTGTAATGTATTTACTGTGTTATACTTCCCTTTGTCTTGTAACTATTGTGTGACTTGGACTGTTGCTGTACGTGTCGCTAGTTGTAATGTATTGACTGTGTTATACTTCCCTCTGTCTTGTAACTATTGTGTGACTTGGACTGTTGCTGTACGTGTCGCTAGTTGTAATGTATTTACTGTGTTATACTTCCCTGTGTCTTGTAACTATTGTGTGACTTGGACTGTTGCTGTACGTGTCGCTAGTTGTAATGTATTTACTGTGTTATACTTCCCTGTGTCTTGTAACTATTGTGTGACTTGGACTGTTGCTGTACGTGTCGCTAGTTGTAATGTATTTACTGTGTTATACTTCCCTGTGTCTTGTAACTATTGTGTGACTTGGACTGTTGCTGTACGTGTCGCTAGTTGTAATGTATTTACTGTGTTATACTTCCCTCTGTCTTGTAACTATTGTGTGACTTGGACTGTTGCTGTACGTGTCGCTAGTTGTAATGTATTTACTGTGTTATACTTCCCTGTGTCTTGTAACTATTGTGTGACTTGGACTGTTGCTGTACGTGTCGCTAGTTGTAATGTATTTACTGTGTTATACTTCCCTTTGTCTTGTAACTATTGTGTGACTTGGACTGTTGCTGTACGTGTCGCTAGTTGTAATGTATTTACTGTGTTATACTTCCCTGTGTCTTGTAACTATTGTGTGACTTGGACTGTTGCTGTACGTGTCGCTAGTTGTAATGTATTTACTGTGTTATACTTCTCTTTCCCTTCTTCCCCATCTGTCAGGGCCAAGGCTGGGTGGGATACTGGCTCCCAAGTCTTGTGTCTTCCCTCTCACTGCTGTCTCTGCTCCCCTCCGTCTTTCACTTTTATTCTCCACCCCTCTCCCAATCCCTCCCTAACTCTTTTTCCCTCCCACTCCCATGGCGTAGAAAGCTAAAAATTCTCTAATGTATTGTCATATACCCCAAAGTTATAATCAGATAGTCATAAAATAATAGTAATAATTAAATATTTATATAGCGCCCGATCAAATAAGAATTGCTCCCGGGTATTTTACAAACATTTATACATGCACGTAGAACGACATACTAAAATAAATGCGTAAAATATACATAAAATACAGTCTCCAAAACACTTTGAGATAAAATATAAGATAATTAGGAACACAAATTAAAAGTAAAGTTAAGTAAAAGTACTTTACAGAATGTTTGATGAATGTTAAATATATATTCATTCACTATATACAGCTGTATTAACCATGTAACATATTTTACCTCCATCCAGCTTTGCATTTAAACATTGCATTAACGACCGCTTTGTTTGAAGAATAACAATTATGAGGTCCACTATAGGTAATATATTTTGTAAGTAAACATTTAAAAGAGTTGTATGAGAATCCCACGGTGTCCCACATACACCTGTATAAGCTGGCCGTGTGTGTGCAGGGTGTGAGGACTGTCAGACAAGTTACGCCACGTCCTGCCCCCATCACCAGCAGCAGCCTGTCTATGACAAGTTGGTCGTGTCCCGTGCCTGGGCCAGTCTACCTCCACAGCTACAGATATTCCGCTTCGGGGAACCTCTCGGTAAGTCTCACTTCTACCCACCTTGAAAGTTACTGAATATTACCATATATCACTGACAGTTGGCATGTCTGACTCATGAAAAACAATTGAAGGGCATCAGTTATCAACGTTATGTTATTTTATTTTAAAGTCAACCCTAGTGGCTCCAACTGGTTGGCCATTAACCACTACAGTTTCAGTTTTCTGTCACCTAGTAAATAACTCAAAATAACTACCTAAAACCGAAATCACTGATTGGTAGATGATGGTGCAAAAGAGGAAATGAACTTGGAAAGAGGTGGGCATCACAGACTAGGAGGAGATGCACTTGAAATACCACAATATTGTTATATCAATTCAAAGATTACAGCATAAATGAACAGTATCTCATTTATAACTGACTATATCAGACAAATGAATGTGTTGCATTTTGTTTTTCACAGAACTGGGAGTATTTGCAAAGAAGACAATTCCAAAACGAATACAGTTTGGACCGTATGTGGCAGACCTGGTCGATGATACTGGAAAGTTAAGCAGCACAGATTTTGTCCTGAAGGTAAGTCTACCCCAGGGTACTCACTCTACTCTGATGTAAAAAGAAAGAGAATCTTTCTAACCTGTCACCTTATCTAGAATTTAAGAAATTAAACTATAAACACAAGTTATTATAGCCTGATAACGATAATGTATTATTAAAAACTAAACTAAAGTTATTAAATTCAGCACTGCCTGTAAATATGAAGTACAAAAAGTAGGTATTTAGCGTCTCCTAAACAGACAATGCATAGAGTCATTACAGTAGTTAAGTCTGTCTGTGGTGATCAACAATTTTGAATGACACTATTACATTGTAGTTAAGTTGCATATGTAGCATGATATTGCAGTGTACTTGATACATAAAGACGTCCACATATTGCTATAATTCTGAGTACTGTAAAGACTGTACTCAGACTGTCAGTAGTCAGTATACCCAGGGGGTAGTATTCAACATTGCAACTGTGTGGTCATCTCTGTAATGACTAGGTATTCATACACATCAGTCTCTATACTGTAATGACGACTGTGTATTTGTACACCTAAAACACCTCAACTCACAACTGTTCAAAAGCGTAAAGAACAAACAGTAAAATGTTTGGTGTAGAGTGTTATGGTATCATGTAACCACTGTGTCTGAACATACAGAATCATTATCGTAAATGATGCATTTCTATTGCAGCTGGAGCGTGAAAATGGTACGTTTTATCTCGAGACATCAGATGAGAACAAATGTAACTGGATGATGTTTGTGCGGCCTGCGAAGACGTACGCGGAACAGAACCTGGTGGCCTACCAGTACGGAGCCGACATCTGCTTCACCACCATACGAGACATAGAGCCAAAGCAGGAATTGAAGGTTTGTGGTTTATTTGGCTGAAATTTTGATTTTGTTTTAAATCATGTTACACATTATAATCTATGTTACAACAAACTGACTGCCAACATTTCTTTTTATAAAAAAAAATTTGGGTGAGAAATAGTGTGTCACTTTTGACAGTGTGTCCAGTTACTAAACTGGACATGTACTGATGTACATCACATGAAATGTTGTTATGTTCCAATCTGGTCACCCCTTTCTATGACTTACCTGGCCTTGCTAAATGTAAATTTGAATTAGCTCAATGACTTTAAAAATATCTACTATTCTACTATTGAATTTAAATGCTTATGCATTATTGTAATTTTACTAAAAATAAATAAAATGTTGTAAAACCAACAGGTAACATTTGTGTTTGCCTCTGTTGTAATAATTGTATGCAAGGTGATATCATGAATACAGTGGAACATTTACACGACTGGAGAATAATAATTTTAGTTGCAAACAGCATCACGTACCGGTAGGTAGACTTTTAAAACATGTATTCGGGGTAATGTCCACCTGGCTTCTGCAAAAATGTTGAGCATTACAAAATGAGTCTTATGTGATGGTCAAACTGTCGCTGACCGCTGATGGTCTTACAGGTGTGGTATGCGGCACACTATGCAGAACATGTTGGTGTGAAGACACACCAAGTGAGTGAAGCGGATCAGGAAGGTAAGTTTCCTGTATCAAGTGCACCCGTCTACTCGGGCACTCTTTAACCTGTCACAGTCAGGGTGGCAATTTAACAGTGTCTGATCAAAATCAGTCAAGATATTTTTATATTTCTATTATCTTTCAATAATGTTTTTGGTAACTGTTTAAATATGTTTCAATGATATAAACATTTTAATTATTTACCATTACAGGTATTTGTTTAATTTATTTTATATAAAACATGTGAATTATATCACATCTGCTATTCAAGAATGTATTTAATTTAATAATAACCCAAACAATGTATCATTATGTTTGTAACATTACACAGTTATATAATTTCACCAGTGTGTCATACGATTACATTTAACCCAGACACATTCATGCTGATTACAGTTTATTTCATTACAAAAGTAAACCAAGTACTTTTTATTTTACAAGTTTAAATTTAAAAGTTGCTATTCCTTCACAGCCTTGGAAGAAGCGAATCTCAAGTGGCCATGTTACGAATGTGACAAGAAGTTTCGCACCTCGGCACAACTGCAGAAACACCTGGCAGTACATGACGACACTATGCAAGAGAATATGGAAGATGGTGACGAAGTGTTTGACACGGTGGGAGACAACACACAGAAGTCAAACAGAAGCAGTCAGCGCCGCCGCCGGGGACGATCACCCAAGAAGTCAAGGGTCAGCTGTGAAGTTGATTCTTAAGATTACTGTAGTGTTTTTTGTCGTAGATGTTGAGAATTGAGGAAACGAAAAAATTATATTACATATGTAAAATTTTCTTTTCCCAAGACCACCTGCTACATGTAGTTTGTTCTGTCTTGTTGACCAGACGTCTTCATCTGTTGCCATTATTTTCCATCATCAGCCATTTCACAGCTGCCATTTTGAGAGTTGCGTTGAATACATATCCTGAATGTTGTCTCGCTTTTTTAAGAGAACACTTTATCAGATCAGGATATATAGATTCATATCCAGTTATTCAGCCAGTTACGTAGTTTGTTCCTATACACAGTGACTATAACTTTGAGACTATTTATAGGATATTAAATGATCGACGTATGTTGATTTGCAGGATTCAACGGGTGATGAACCAAGCACGTTTCAGTCTTGGAAGAAGAAATTGTACTTGAGCAAGTAAGTGAGACTTGTTTGTATTTGAGCAAGTAAGTGAGACTTGTTTGTACTTGAGCGAGTAAGTGAGACTTGTTTGTACTTGAGCGAGTAAGTGAGACTTGTTTGTACTTGAACGAGTAAGTGAGACTTGTTTGTACTTGAGCGAGTAAGTGAGACTTGTTTGTACTTGAGCGAGTAAGTGAGACTTGTTTGTACTTGAACGAGTAAGTGAGACTTTTTTGTATTTGAGCAAGTAAGTGAGACTTGTTTGTACTTGAGCGAGTAAGTGAGACTTGTTTGTACTTGAGCGAGTAAGTGAGACTTGTTTGTACTTGAGCGAGTAAGTGAGACTTGTTTGTACTTGAGCAGTAAGTGAGACTTGTTTGTACTTGAGCGAGTAAGTGAGACTTGTTTGTACTTGAGCGAGTAAGTGAGACTTGTTTGTACTTGAACGAGTAAGTGAGACTTGTTTGTACTTGAGCGAGTAAGTGAGACTTGTTTGTACTTGAGCGAGTAAGTGAGACTTGTTTGTACTTGAGCGAGTAAGTGAGGCTTGTTTGTACTTGAGCGAGTAAGTGAGACTTGTACTTGAGCGAGTAAGTGAGACTTGTTTGTACTTGAGCGAGTAAGTGAGACTTGTTTGTACTTGAGCGAGTAAGTGAGACTTGTTTGTACTTGACGAGTAAGTGAGACTTGTTTGTACTTGAGCGAGTAAGTGAGACTTGTTTGTACTTGAGCGAGTAAGTGAGACTTGTTTGTACTTGAGCGAGTAAGTGAGACTTGTTTGTACTTGAGCGAGTAAGTGAGACTTGTTTGTACTTGAGCGAGTAAGTGAGACTTGTTTGTACTTGAGCGAGTAAGTGAGACTTGTTTGTACTTGAGCGAGTAAGTGAGACTTGTTTGTACTTGAACGAGTAAGTGAGACTTGTTTGTACTTGAGCGAGTAAGTGAGACTTGTTTGTACTTGAGCGAGTAAGTGAGACTTGTTTGTACTTGAGCGAGTAAGTGAGACTTGTTTGTACTTGAGCGAGTAAGTGAGACTTGTTTGTACTTGAGCGAGTAAGTGAGACTTGTTTGTACTTGAGCGAGTAAGTGAGACTTGTTTGTACTTGAGCGAGTAAGTGAGACTTGTTTGTACTTGAGCGAGTAAGTGAGACTTGTTTGTACTTGAGCGAGTAAGTGAGACTTGTTTGTACTTGAGCGAGTAAGTGAGACTTGTACTTGAGCGAGTAAGTGAGACTTGTTTGTACTTGAGCGAGTAAGTGAGACTTGTTTGTACTTGAGCGAGTAAGTGAGACTTGTTTGTACTTGAGCGAGTAAGTGAGACTTGTTTGTACTTGAGCGAGTAAGTGAGACTTGTTTGTACTTGAGCGAGTAAGTGAGACTTGTTTGTACTTGAGCGAGTAAGTGAGACTTGTTTGTACTTGAGCGAGTAAGTGAGACTTGTTTGTACTTGAGCGAGTAAGTGAGACTTGTTTGTACTTGAGCGAGTAAGTGAGACTTGTTTGTACTTGAGCGAGTAAGTGAGACTTGTTTGTACTTGAGCGAGTAAGTGAGACTTGTTTGTACTTGAGCGAGTAAGTGAGACTTGTTTGTACTTGAGCGAGTAAGTGAGACTTGTTTGTACTTGAGCGAGTAAGTGAGACTTGTTTGTACTTGAGCGAGTAAGTGAGACTTGTTTGTACTTGAGCGAGTAAGTGAGACTTGTTTGTACTTGAGCGAGTAAGTGAGACTTGTTTGTACTTGAGCGAGTAAGTGAGACTTGTTTGTACTTGAGCGAGTAAGTGAGACTTGTTTGTACTTGAGCGAGTAAGTGAGACTTGTTTGTACTTGAGCGAGTAAGTGAGACTTGTTTGTACTTGAGCGAGTAAGTGAGACTTGTTTGTACTTGAGCGAGTAAGTGAGAAATTGTTTGTACTTGAGCGAGTAAGTGAGACTTGTTTGTACTTGAGCGAGTAAGTGAGACTTTTTTGTACTTGAGCGAGTAAGTGAGACTTGTTTGTACTTGAGCGAGTAAGTGAGACTTGTTTGTACTTGACGAGTAAGTGAGACTTGTTTGTACTTGAGCGAGTAAGTGAGACTTGTTTGTACTTGAGCGAGTAAGTGAGACTTGTTTGTACTTGAGCGAGTAAGTGAGACTTGTTTGTACTTGAGCGAGTAAGTGAGACTTGTTTGTACTTGAGCGAGTAAGTGAGACTTGTTTGTACTTGAGCGAGTAAGTGAGACTTGTTTGTACTTGAGCGAGTAAGTGAGACTTGTTTGTACTTGAGCGAGTAAGTGAGACTTGTTTGTACTTGAGCGAGTAAGTGAGACTTGTTTGTACTTGAACAGTAAGTGAGACTTGTTTTACTTGAACGAGTAAGGAAATTTTTTTGTACTTGACGAGAAGGAGACTTGTTTTTACTTGACGAGTGTGAGACTTGTTTGTACTTGAGCGAGTAAGTGAGACTTGTTTGACTTGACGAGTAAGTGAGACTTTTTGTACTTGACGAGTAAGTGAGACTTGTTTGTACTTGAGCGAGTAAGTGAGACTTGTTTGTACTTGAGCGAGTAAGTGAGACTTGTTTGTACTTGAGCGAGTAAGTGAGACTTGTTTGTACTTGAGCGAGTAAGTGAGACTTTTTTACTTGAGCGAGTAAGTGAGACTTTTTGTACTTGAGCGAGTAAGTGAGACTTGTTTGTACTTGAGCGAGTAAGTGAGACTTGTTTGTACTTGAGCGAGTAAGTGAGACTTGTTTGTACTTGAGCGAGTAAGTGAGACTTGTTTGTACTTGAGCGAGTAAGTGAGACTTGTTTGTACTTGAGCGAGTAAGTGAGACTTGTTTGTATTTGAGCGAGTAAGTGAGACTTGTTTGTTCTTGAGCGAGTAAGTGAGACTTGTTTGTACTTGAGCGAGTAAGTGAGACTTGTTTGTACTTGAGCGAGTAAGTGAGACTTGTTTGTACTTGAGCGAGTAAGTGAGACTTGTTTGCAATTAAATCTTCTGAAACTACAGCTACCTTTCATAATATAACTTGAAACATATTTGTTTGATATAGAATTTCTACACAAAATTTTGAGCAGTCCTGTGCTATAATGATGGCTCCTGGTTTATGATTACGCCATTTATGATTATGCTCACACGTGTGTACATTTCAGGATTATAAGTTTGGAGGAAGTAAAAAAAACAACAACCTTCACAACTCAGTCACAGGATTCTTCACAGAGCTCTGGAGTCATCTCATGTTTCTTAACTGAGAATTATTTTTTATTCTCCAAATTCATATGGTTGTTATGGCATTTGTAGATTGAAGAAATACACAAGGGACTCACTGAAGCGACCAATCAGAACGCTGTACAAACGTAAGGGCAAGGAGTCCGGTGGCAACGAGTGGGTGTGTATTCACTGTGATCTCACGTTCGACAATCCAAGTCTACTCAATCTTCACACGCTGACACACGCCGCCGAAGACGTTGGTCTGGAAGAGATACGACGTCTGGCTGGAGAAATCACAGACAATGGAAGTGCAGCTAACGGTGAAGTGAACACAGCCAGTGAGGACACGACAGGTAATGTGGCTGTTCTCAATATTCATGTGTGTTGCTTGGTAGTTGGTGCATGTGTAGGGAGGGTCGATTAATTGAGTTCTGCAACACAGCTAGAGTTAATTGCTGCAAATCAAATCAACGAAGTAAGTTTGGGTGAAATAAATGGGGGGGAAGCATTCCCCAAAAAAGTAATGCTAAATAAAGAATGGCTCATTTTTTTATTATATTTTTTATTTGTCATGTAAAAAGTCAAGGCGTTTATAAAAGATTTTAACTTTTGCATGATACCAACAAATGACTTACGTTGAGAACGATTAAAAAGAAATTAAAATAATGACTTAATCTGAATGAGGTCACTGAACCATCTCAAAACTCTCAGCTCATCCGAGAAACACATTACAATGTACTTTAAGCTCAGCATTGATTGCACCACTTATCCTTAGTTCATTTGTAGTAGTCTAGTAACTAATGCCGCTAATATATTTACTTGGGTATATAAATATACAATTATATATTTATATATGTATTATAATTGTAATGATGACTATTTTTTATTGATTTTTCAAATCTCGTTATCAGTTCATTGACACTAGATGTTTTAATTAACAGATACTAATTCTTTAATTAATTTATTTTTATGTAACCCACTGATCATCCAAGAAAATGTTTCTTTAAGTGGATTCAGCCACTAAAGCATATTCTTATTACTACTAACAAATTACCACACGTATGTATGTATGTATACAGATATCAAGCGATTTGCCGATTTGGACGAGACGAACCTAAAGTGCCCGGTGTGTAAGCGACGCTTCGAACAGAAACAGCAGCTGATCGAGCATGCGAGTGAGCATGCAAAAACTCGCCGCCATCGCCACGACTCGAACCCAGCGAAACCATTCAAGTGCGTGAAATGTTGGAAGACATTCACAGTGGAGGAGCGACTACAGCGCCACATGCTGTGTCATGGGGATGAGGCAGCAAAGCCACTTCAGTGCAACGTTTGCTTCAAACGCTTCATGAACAATTCGGCCGTCGCGTGTCATATGAAGATTCACAGTGATCGCAAGTACTACGAGTGTCCACTGTGCCGGCTCGGGTTCGATCAAATCCATGCGCTCAAGGTAGTTTTTCAGTGTTTCATTCACAGTTTGTCAGTGATTTGTTTCAAGTTGAATGAATGTGTTACAATAATTTAAGAACTAATTATGTATTTAATTTAATTTAATTTAATAAGATTTATATACAACATAATTTTGCTTACATTCTAATTAGTTAATATTATTTTTAATATAGCTATAATAATCATATTTACATTTTTCTACAAGTAATATTTTGTAGGGCCTATTATATAATTATGCATGACCAACAATCAACGAAGAGTACAATCTTCCAAGTTTTTGGAACTGCTGTCATGTGACAATAACCAGAGGTGTCACATAAACATTGATGACAGTCACATGCATACAGAGGGCAACACTAGGATTCAGACAGGAAACGTAACAACATTATCAGATATGAATGTAACTGAAGGCTATGTGTTGATGACATGTTATTGTTGTTGTAAGGTGCACACAGCGATGCATGCGGTGGACGGTGTCTACGAGTGCCCAGAGTGTCACAAGACATTCACCGACTACAACACAGTGCGCAAACACATGCGGGGCTTCCACTCCGATAAACAGTACCCCTGTCCGCAGTGCAACAAGGTAAGATAAACAGTACCCCTGTCCGCAGTGCAACAAGGTAAGATAAACAGTACCCCTGTCTGCAGTGCAACAAGGTAAGATAAACAGTACCCCTGTCCGCAGTGCAACAAGGTAAGATAAACAGTACCCCTGTCCGCAGTGCAACAAGGTAAGATAAACAGTACCCCTGTCCTCAGTGCAACAAGGTAAGATAAACAGTACCCCTGTCCTCAGTGCAACAAGGTAAGATAAACAGTACCCCTGTCCTCAGTGCAACAAGGTAAGATAAACAGTACCCCTGTCCGCAGTGCAACAAGGTAAGATAAACAGTACCCCTGTCCGCAGTGCAACAAGGTAAGATAAACAGTACCCCTGTCCTCAGTGCAACAAGGTAAGATAAACAGTACCCCTGTCCTCAGTGCAACAAGGTAAGATAAACAGTACCCCTGTCCGCAGTGCAACAAGGTAAGATAAACAGTACCCCTGTCCTCAGTGCAACAAGGTAAGATAAACAGTACCCCTGTCCTCAGTGCAACAAGGTAAGATAAACAGTACCCCTGTCCTCAGTGCAACAAGGTAAGATAAACAGTACCCCTGTCCGCAGTGCAACAAGGTAAGATAAACAGTACCCCTGTCCCAGTGCAACAAGGTAAGATAAACAGTACCCCTGTCCCAGTGAAACAAGTAAGATAAACAGTACCCTGTCCTCAGTGCAACAAGGTAAGATAAACAGTACCCCTGTCCTCAGTGCCACAAGGTAAGATAAACAGTACCCCTGTCTCAGTGCAACAAGGTAAGATAAACAGTACCCCTGTCCTCAGTGCAACAAGGTAAGATAAACAGTACCCCTGTCCGCAGTGCAACAAGGTAAGATAAACAGTACCCCTGTCCTCAGTGCAACAAGGTAAGATAAACAGTACCCCTGTCCGCAGTGCAACAAGGTAAGATAAACAGTACCCCTGTCCTCAGTGCAACAAGGTAAGATAAACAGTACCCCTGTCCTCAGTGCAACAAGGTAAGATAAACAGTACCCCTGTCCGCAGTGCAACAAGGTAAGATAAACAGTACCCCTGTCCCAGTGCAACAAGGTAAGATAAACAGTACCCCTGTCCCAGTGCAACAAGGTAAGATAAACAGTACCCCTGTCCCAGTGCAACAAGGTAAGATAAACAGTACCCCTGTCCAGTGCAACAAGGTAAGATAAACAGTACCCCTGTCCTCAGTGCAACAAGGTAAGATAAACAGTACCCCTGTCCTCAGTGCAACAAGGTAAGATAAACAGTACCCCTGTCTGCAGTGCAACAAGGTAAGATAAACAGTACCCCTGTCCACAGTGCAACAAGGTAAGATAAACAGTACCCCTGTCCGCAGTGCAACAAGGTAAGATAAACAGTCCCCCTGTCCTCAGTGCAACAAGGTAAGATAAACAGTACCCCTGTCCTCAGTGCAACAAGGTAAGATAAACAGTACCCCTGTCTGCAGTGCAACAAGGTAAGATAAACAGTACCCCTGTCCACAGTGCAACAAGGTAAGATCTAAACCTAGAAGGTTTTCAGGGCAAATCGCGATATATGCTGTCATTGAAATTTTACCCAAACTATGACAAAGCATTTGTGTAAAATAATATATGTTTGATACAAAAACATGATAGATCCCCATTAAACAACAACATGCACAAAAGAGTAATTTGTTTTCAGAACGTGATGGTCACTTTTTTGGTAACAAATCTATACACCCAGTATCCCTTTTCAGCCAGTGATGGTGTATGGTGTACGCTGTTTAATTATATTGAGTTTTTATAACAAAATATCAGAAAACAATTTGTGTAACAAATTTGCAACAAATATTTCATACTACCATTCCCTGTTTTGGGGTTCCTGATATGGATACATCAGTTTCATTTGTAAGTTTTATTTAAAACTTTGAGGAGGTAACAACAAGTAACTTTTTCTCAAAAGAAACAAAAGGGATGTACAGTGTATTACTTTATTTTTGAAACCCTTCATGTGTACCACACTCTCACATTTACTGTCTTTCCTAAACAGCAACTGAATCTCTAATTCAAATAGTTGAATGTTTTTGTTCAGCGAAACAAAGCAACCAATGATAGCACCATCTATGACACGGTAAATGAGCGACAGTGTCATCTATGATTGAGTTAGGAAAGCTTAGTGCCACCTCTTTTTGACCAGCCAAACCTTTCATCTGCAAAACATATTTGTAAGAAACAGTACAGGTCTGTCGACTACGTTTGCTGCAGGATGTCCTTGAAAGAGAACATGTTGTGTTATAAAACTATTGAGTGTAGACAAAGGAAATGGAGATAAAAATGTAGATGAGCTGACACATATTGTCTGTCCACGCAGGTGTTCCCTAGACCTGACAAACTCAAGCTTCACATGCTACGACACTCGAATCACCGTGAGTTCATGTGTGAGAACTGTGGCCGTCAGTTCAAACGTAAAGACAAATTGAAGGAGCACATGAAACGAATGCACCACCCAGACCGTGAGATGAACGAGCTGGTGCGACCAGCGCCCCCTGCTGGCACGGTCACGAAACGTTTCATCCCGAAAGTGTCGCCCAATGACTACCATCGTTTCATCTACAAATGCCATGCGTGTCTGCTCGGGTTTAAGCGGCGCGGGATGCTGGTGAACCATCTCGCAAAGCGTCACCCTGACATCAAGACAGAGTCCGTACCCGAGCTGAACCTACCAATCCTACAGACTCAGCGCGACTACTACTGTCAGTACTGCGACAAGGTCTACAAGTCGAGCTCCAAGCGCAAGGGACACATCTTGAAGAACCATCCGGGGGCGGAGCTGCCAGCGAGTGCTCGTAAGAAAGTGATGAGCTGTGGCATGATTGAGATGTCCGGGTTGCCGAACCCTACGTTCTCGCAGACTGTGGGCAGTGTGACGACCATCCCCCACCCGTGTGAGTTCTGTCACAAGCAGTACGCGAGTAAGGCGAAACTGATGCAGCACCAACGCAAGAAGCACAGCGAGCTCGTGCCACCAGCGGTTGAACGGCGCAAATCATTGCCGCTGGGTTACTCGATCGAGCGAGTAAAAACAATTTCGGGGATGGTCGGCGATAAACTCGACGACAGCGTCGTGATTGGCGCACCGCCGGCGCCACCACAACCAGGTGAACTGCAGACTGCCGATCTGCTGACCCAGGCGATGAGCGAACTGCAGCAGACGTTGAATGAATACCGCCCACAGGTGACGGCGACCGATCTAGTGCCGATGACGCCACCGCGAACTGCACACGGCATCATCGGAGCCGGCACACCGATCGTGATGTTACAAACGTCGACTGGGGGGCAGCCAGCCATGATCGAGTTGAGTCAGCTTCAGCAGCTCGCTCCAGGACAATTCCAGGTGGCAGCACCGGCACAGGTGCAAGATGGCGGGAATGCGGAGGGGGTGACTGCCCAGACGGTGGTCCGAGCAGGGGAGGCATTGCCCTTGACCATTTCACAGTCGTACGTGCCACGGACATGGGTGCCTACTCCATACACTACGTATCGGTGATTGTGGGTTTACACACAGGATTTAGTGTATTAGCAGGGATCATTTCCATTCATTTTCATAAAGTCATGTTATACCCTAGATAAACACACACAAATATAATATACTGACCAGCCAGATATGTTTTGATGAATTCTTTTTTAGTGACATCTTATTTTTGGAAGGAAACAGTAAATTTTGTCTAATTTTTGAAAGCACGGCCCCAGAACCGAAGTAGTGTTGACAGTGTAAAGATATTAGACAGTCCGGCCCTGTTGGGTCATCACTTCCTTCAGAATTATCCCAGCTCACTAGATTAATAGATTATGGTGACAGTGTGATCATTTTGGCAAGTGTACTCTTGAATTCAAATGTTTCAAATAGTTGTTTAACTAAAACATATTTTGATAGTCAGTATGTTAAAATATATTAAATTTATACCATATAACATAATTTCACAATAAAACTAAGTTCACTCATTCAGTCAGGTGTATCGTCCACTTGCTGTCTTGATTGTGGACACTTGTGAGATCATGTCCAACTGCCCATGCTCCAGTGTCTTCTGACTGCCCATGTCCAAGACAGCTGTGTATACTGTTTGTAAGTCTGTACGGGCAAAACTTTCAAATTGTAATGTTTCTGGCTACTTAAGCACTATTTGGCTGGCAGTTCACCTTCAACGCATTTATTCTAATATTCAGAAGATTATATTAAAAATATAAGGAATAGTCATGGTCGATTCAAGTTTCCAGGTCAGATTCATGACACATGATTACTAATTTTTCATAAATGTGAAATGGTTTCATTTTATCATAAATTTTTCATTAGGACTGTGATGATGCAATTTTACAAGATTTTATGTTGGTGCTATTTCTGTTGTGAATGTGTTTTTTTTTAATAATTGTAAATCGGGAAATGTCTGCGTACTCTGGAAGAAAAACTGTTTCTTCAGTTAAGGTGGACTTAATTAAAATTACTAAAATATCTGCTATGACAGGTGCATAATATTATGTAGCTATATTGTTTTTCTTATTTATGGCTACTAATGATATTGTATATAAATTAAGAAAGCCAGTGCATGCTGAAGTTGTTTCAATTTAATTAAGGTGCTGTCTGTAAAGGTTGCAGTGGTCACAAGGTTTACTGAACACGTTCTGAGACATCAACATAGAAGAAGTTTCATCTTCTTAAGTGAGTTAAATTAGTATAACAGATTGCATTCAAGCATGATAATTTATAAATAGGACAGACATAAAAACAAAAAGTAAATGAACACTGTTAAGGTAACGTGTTAATTTTGAGTTATCATTTTGTTGTAGTTACTGAGATACAGTCTATTTTTAGAACAAATGAAGCACATTTGTAAGTGTGACTTGATGACTGTTTAGTAAAATAGAAACAGTACTTAAGATAACTACTTTGTGGTTTAAACTACGTGCCTAGGATTGTATTGGGTTAATCATGATATGTGCAGAGTTAAGGACAATGCTAAGTTCTTGTCTGTTATCACATGTGATCTGCCATGGCAAGTTGGACTTTAAATGATGTGGTATACCACAAATGGAGTGGTACACCTTTCTGGGTTCCACATATCATGTTATGGCTTTTTGGATCATGAACTTTAAAATGGTACCTTTCATGTTGAAATATCTTCAGTATTTTTTATTTATTGCTAAAATTCAAATAAACTGTAAAACAATTGAGAAACATTTTATTCACTCGTATTGCCTATTGTTTTGTAACCTGTAGGTTTGTAAACACATGCAGAATAGGCCTGTGCAACTTAAAACCTGATTGGCTGTGGCAGGTCACATGATGATTGATTATTAATTATATAGTATATTTTCAGCCTGTCACATGATGAAGTATTGAGGGCTGAGTGCAATGAGACAATAGATTGTTTATGTTTATTGTGTTATGACAGGCAGCTGGTATTTCTCACACACCCCAGTCATCTGGTGTGTGTTCCTGTTGTGTCAGGGTTGTGTTGCAGTCTTTCTGTGACATCATGTAAGTGTCTTCATTGTTACTTATGTTGGGATGGTGTTAAGTTTTCAAACTCCCAACATGTCAAATTTAACATCTTGAATGCCCAAATGTGATTCAAATTTGACTGTGCTCAGTTGATCTTGATATAAATCTCACTGTTTATTGGTGGTGTGTCCGAGAGTTGACCTGGCACAGATGTACCAGGCTGCGATAAACAGGTAGCACTCCGTGTGACCACACTCCGTGCGACCACACTCCGTGCGACCACACTCCCGTGTCGACCACACTCCGTGGACCACACTCCGTGCGACCACACTCCGTGCGACCACACTCCGTGCGACCACACTCCGTGCGACCACACTCCGTGCGACCACACTCCGTGCGACCACACTCCGTGCGCCATCGTGCGACCACACTCCGTGCGACCACACTCCGTGCGACCACACTCCGTGCGACCACACTACACTCGTGCGACCACACTCCGTGCGACCACACTCCGTGCGACCACACTCCGTGCGACCACACTCCGTGCGACCACATCCAGTAGTACCACACTCCGTGTGACCACACTCCGTGTCGACCACACTCCGTATGACCACATCAGTTCGACCACACTCCATTGGACCAACTGTTACCAACCTTGGACCACATCCGTGCGACCACACTCCGTGTGACCACACTCCGTGTGACCACACTCCGTGTGACCACACTCCGTGGGACCACACTCCGTGCGACCACACTCCGTGCGACCACACTCCGTGCGACCACACTCCGTGCGACCACACTCCGTGCGACCACACTCCGTGCGACCACACTCCGTGCGACCACACTCCGTGCGACCACACTCCGTGCGACCACACTCCGTGTGACCACAGTCAGTATAGAAAATATATATTTGGCTCCCAGTCTGCCCGTTATAAACACAGTCAGAGAAACTCACTATGAAGGAGCAGTGCAATCTCCCTATCAACATGACCATTGGGACAGAACATGTTACCAACCCTTTTAGTGGGACAGATTCTCGGTGCTTTGCTGACCTTAATTGCAATATACTAGTTGCCCTAGTAAATCATTGGTTCATTCAAAGACATTTGGGCAGTGAAGGTGTTAGAATATTCATAATGACCTGAAGTTACTATGCAAAAAAAGGTGACTACCTTTAAAAATAACTTGTATGAATCATGTATCTGGTCATTATTTCTTGCCAAATGATAATATCCTTGGAAGATAAGGAATGGACGACTCATGTTATCACATGTCAAGTCATATGTAATCTGTTGTTCATGACATAAAATTTTATTTTACAGCAAGAATTTAACTTATTTCGCTTTTTTAAACCAAGATTCGGTTTGACACTTACAATTTAACTTACTTTGATTTTTTTAAACATGCAGAATTTCAGCCCATCTACAGTGGGTCTGGTTCATGCATTGGTGTCACATGATCAGGCTCGGATGTTGGTGTCACAGAGATAATTCTGTCAAGATATGTGCCACGTCACATGACATCAGCACAAGAACTACGGTAGACCCATTGTAGATGGGTGAAACATTGCAATCATTGCTCTAAAGTAAATGTAATTCTTGCTGTTAATTCATTGTTTCTTACTGAATGACAGTTGCAACTGAATTGATACAATGTAACAGAACAAATGATACATTTATCATGTGTCAAATCTTCATTTGTTTCTACTGAGTTATAAGCTATTCTTGAAGGTAGATATAAGATGTATTTATATATAGAAAATATTATGGCATTATTCTAGTGAACATCCCACTAGTCAATGTTGGTCATCATGTAAATAAACCTTACTTGTTGATGTGGATATTTAGCCTAGACAATCAATTGTTGTTTAATTAGTCCAAGAATAACTTTGCATGCAAAACATTGTGGTTAATAAACTGTGGATTTTGATGTGGCTGTTATTAAATGTTGTTGTTATTACTAGTATATAAACATAGTTGTTGACATTATACAGATGATACAGATTTCGTCCGTGTCAATAATTTCTGCAGATTTTGTTTTTGTAAAACATAATTTCTTTAGTTCAGTCGTGACTTTCTTTGTCAATAAATAATCTTGTATTTGTAGATAAGTTGATGTGTTTGGTCTACAATGCTCCTTTTTCTCATGTGCATGTCCACAGGGTAACACGGTGAACAGACCAAGTGTGTCGAGTTTCATTTGCCTGTGTACTTTTATTTGTCTGCATGGAACACTGGCCTGAGATCACCATCCAGTGGCCGAGACTTGAGAGCACATGCACACTGTCGCCCCGCCCCGGGCCCTCACATTGACAGGGGGGTGCTGCTTACAACTTTTTTACTGCGACATTCAAAACTTGAGAACAACACACCCAAATCTCCAAAAGGAAAGACCTGCCTGTGTACATAGTGCCGAGTAGAAACCTCTCTCAAGAGGGCACCACTAGCATTAGTTGAAATTACTTAGCAAGAATGAATCACAGTGCCGAGTAGTAACCTCTCTCAAGAGGGCACCACTAGCATTAGTTGAAATTACTTAGCAAGAATGAATATAAGAATAACCAATGACTAAAGGTGACAACTTCTGGTTACTGCATTTGTCTTTTTGATTGAATATTGACCAATACATTTTATTATAGTGATGATGCCTTCTTGTTCGAGTTGTGTAAAATGAAAAGAAACTGCACAAGTTACCTAGCAAGTTTTATTAACTGCATACACAAATATATATATATAGATATTATTATATACAATATTTTTAATACTATTAAGAATAGATGGGGAAAACATTCTGCTTCCCTCAAACTGCCAAAATCCACTAACATTTCATCACAACAGAATGTACATTCTGCTCAATTCTGAAGCCATCTCCAAAAAACAACAAAATAGGACAAACCTTTACTACATAATTGTGAACAAAAAAGTTAATAAACTAAAAAAGTTAAGTGAAATTTGTCGGTGAACTAGCATCGTTTATTTTTAAACTGGTGGTGCCACCTGGTGTACAAACTGAACATGTGTGGAATTTTGTTACTTCACGCAAGATCAGCGAAATGAATTCAGCGAGCTTGGGTGTTTCCTGGCCACAGAAGCTGCTACTCTCCTGTATCTGCATTCTACGTGTTGTTTAATTCTTCTATTTTTATTTATATAACTTTCACAATATATTAAATCTTTTACATCTGTTTCACCCAACGCAGCTTGGTTAGATCCTCACAAAGCACATAATAAATTATACTTTGGTATCATTATTTAATTAAATAGTTTAGCAAATAGTTATATGTTGACATGGAGTAATGCAAATTGATATTTAACTCCCGGCACAGGTGCAAGATGGCGGGAATGCAGAGGGGGTGACTGCCCAGACGGTGGTCCGAGCAGGGGAGGCATTGCCCTTGACCATTTCACAGTCGTACGTGCCACGGACATGGGTGCCTACTCCGTACACTACGTATCGGTGATTGGGGGTTTACACGCGGGATTTAGTGTATTAGCAGGGATCATTTCCATTTTTCTTCATAAAGTCATGTTATACCCTAGATAAACACACACAAATATAATATACTGACCAGCCAGATATGTTTTGATGAATTCTTTTTTGGTGACATCTTATTTTTGGAAGGAAACAGTTAATTTTGTCTAATTTTTGAAAGCACGGCCTCAAAACCGAAGTAGTGTTGACGGTGTAAAGATATTAGACAGTCCGGCCCTGTTGGGTCATCACTTCCTTCAGAATTATCCCAGCTCACTAGATTAATAGATTATGGTGACAGTGTGATCATTTTGGCAAGTGTACTCTTGAATTCAAAAGTTTCAAATAGTTGTTTAACTAAAACATATTTTGATAGTCAGTATGTTAAAATATATTTAATTTATACCATATAACATAATTTCACAATAAAACTAAGTTCACTCATTCAGTCAGGTGTATCGTCCACTTGCTGTCTTGATTGTGGACACTTGTGAGATCATGTCCAACTGCCCATGCTCCAGTGTCTTCTGACTGCCCATGTCCAAGACAGCTGTGTATACTGTTTGTAAGTCTGTACGGGCAAAACTTTCAAATTGTAATGTTTCTGGCTACTTAAGCACTATTTGGCTGGCAGTTCACCTTCAACGCATTTATTCTAATATTCAGAAGATTATATTAAAAATATTAGGAACAGTCATGGTCGATTCAAGTTTCCAGGTCAGATTCATGACACATGAATACTAATTTTTCATAAATGTGAAATGGTTTCATTTTATCATAAATTTTTCATTAGGACTGTGATGATGCAATTTTACAAGATTTTATGTTGGTGCTATTTCTGTTGTGAATGTTTTTTTTTTTAATAATTGTAAATCGGGAAATGTCTGCGTACTCTGGAAGAAAAACTGTTTCTTCAGTTAAGGTGGACTTAATTAAAATTACTAAAATATCTGCTATGACAGGTGCATAATATTATGTAGCTATATTGTTTTTCTTATTTATGGCTACTAATGATATTGTATATAAATTAAGAAAGCCAGTGCATGCTGAAGTTGTTTCAATTTAATTAAGGTGCTGTCTGTAAAGGTTGCAGTGGTCACAAGGTTTACTGAACACGTTCTGAGACATCAACACAGAAGAAGTTTCATCTTCTTAAGTGAGTTAAATTAGTATAACAGATTGCATTCAAGCATGATAATTTATAAATAGGACAGACATGAAAACAAAAAGTAACTGTTGAGGTAACGTGTTAATTTAGAGTTATTTATCATTTTGTTGTAGTTACTGAGATACAGTCTATTTTTAGAACAAATGAAGCACATTTGTAAGTGTGACTTGATGACTGTTTAGTAAAATAGAAACAGTACTTAAGATAACTACTTTGTGGTTTAAACTACGTGCCTAGGATTGTATTGGGTTAATCATGATATGTGCAGAGTTAAGGACAATGCTAAGTTCTTGTCTGTTATCACATGTGATCTGCCATGGCAAGTTGGACTTTAAATTATGTGGTATACCACAAATGCAGTGGTATACCTTTCTGGGTTCCACATATCATGGTACCTTTCATGTTGAAATATCTTCAGTATTTTTTATTTATTGCTAAAATTCAAATAAACTGTAAAACAATTGAGAAACATTTTATTCACTCGTATTGCCTATTGTTTTGTAACCTGTAGGTTTGTAAACACATGCAGAATAGGCCTGTGCAACTTAAAACCTGATTGGTTGTGGCAGGTCACATGATGATTGATTATTAATTATATAGTATATTTTCAGCCTGTCACATGATGAAGTATTGAGGGCTGAGTGCAATGGGACAATAGATTGTTTATGTTTATTGTGTTATGACAGGCAGCTGGTATTTCTCACACACCCCAGTCATCTGGTGTGTGTTCCTGTTGTGTCAGGGTTGTGTTGCAGTCTTTCTGTGACATCATGTAAGTGTCTTCATTGTTACTTATGTTGGGATGGTCGTTAAGTTTTCAAACTCCCAACATGTCAAATTTAACATCTTGAATGCCCAAATGTGATTCAAATTTGACTGTGCTCAGTTGATCTTGATATAAATCTCACTGTTTATTGGTGGTGTGTCCGAGAGTTGACCTGGCACAGATGTACCAGGCTGCGATAAACAGGTAGCACTCCATGTGACCACACTCCGTGCGACCACACTCCGTGCGACCACACTCCGTGCGACCACACTCCGTGCGACCACACTCCGTGCGACCACACTCCGTGCGACCACACTCCGTGCGACCACACTCCGTGTGACCACACTCCGTGCGACCACACTCCGTGCGACCACACTCCGTGCGACCACACTCCGTGGGACCACACTCCGTGCGACCACACTCCGTGCGACCACACTCCGTGCGACCACACTCCGTGCGACCACACTCCGTGCGACCACACTCCGTGCGACCACACTCCGTGCGACCACACTCCGTGCGACCACACTCCGTGCGACCACAGTCCGTGTGACCACACTCCGTGTGACCACACTCATTGTGACCACACTCATTGTGACCACACTCATTGTGACCACACTCCGTGTGACCACACTCTGTGTGACCACACTCCGTGTGACCACACTCCGTGTGACCACACTCCGTGTGACCACACTCCGTGCGACCACACTCCGTGCGACCACACTCCATGCGACCACACTCCGTGCGACCACACTCCATGTGACCACACTCCGTGTGACCACACTCCGTGTGACCACAGTCAGTATAGAAAATATATATTTGGCTCCCAGTCTGCCCGTTATAAACACAGTCAGAGAAACTCACTATGAAGGAGCAGTGCAATCTCCCTATCAACATGACCATTGGGACAGAACATGTTACCAACCCTTTTAGTGGGACAGATTCTCGGTGCTTTGCTGACCTTAATTGCAATATACTAGTTGCCCTAGTAAATCATTGGTTCATTCAAAGACATTTGGGCAGTGAAGGTGTTAGAATATTCATAATGACCTGAAGTTACTATGCAAAAAAAGGTGAGTACCTTTAAAAATAACTTGTATGAATCATGTATCTGGTCATTATTTCTTGCCAAATGATAATATCCTTGGAAGATAAGGAATGGACGACTCATGTTATCACATGTCAAGTCATATGTAATCTGTTGTTCATGACATAACATTTTATTTTACAGCAAGAATTTAACTTATTTCGATTTTTTAAACCAAGATTGGGTTTGACACTTACAATTTAACTTACTTTGATTTTTTTAAACATGCAGAATTTCAGCCCATCTACAGTGGGTCTGGTTCATGCATTGGTGTCACATGATTAGGCTCGGATGTTGGTGTCACAGAGATAATTCTGTCAAGATATGTGCAACGTCACATGACATCAGCACAAGAACTAGGGTAGACCCATTGTAGATGGGTGAAACATTGCAATCATTGCTCTAAAGTAAATGTAATTCTTGCTGTTAATTCATTGTTTCTTACTGAATGACAGTTGCAACTGAATTGATACAATGTAACAGAACAAATGATACATTTATCATGTGTCAAATCTTCATTTGTTTCTACTGAGTTATAAGCTATTCTTGAAGGCAGATATAAGATGTATTTATATAAAGAAAATATTATGGCATTATTCTAGTGAACATCCCACTAGTCAATGTTGGTCATCATGTAAATAAACCTTACTTGTTGATGTGGATATTTAGCCTAGACAATCAATTGTTGTTTAATTAGTCCAAGAATAACTTTGCATGCAAAACATTGTGGTTAATAAACTGTGGATTTTGATGTGGCTGTTATTAAATGTTGTTGTTATTACTAGTATATAAACATAGTTGTTGACATTATACAGATGATACAGATTTCGTCCGTGTCAATAATTTCTGCAGATTTTGTTTTTGTAAAACATAATTTCTTTAGTTCAGTCGTGACTTTCTTTGTCAATAAATAATCTTGTATTTGTAGATAAGTTGATGTGTTTGGTCTACAATGCTCCTTTTTCTCATGTGCATGTCCACAGGGTAACACGGTGAACAGACCAAGTGTGTCGAGTTTCATTTGCCTGTGTACTTTTATTTGTCTGCATGGAACACTGGCCTGAGATCACCATCCAGTGGCCGAGACTTGAGAGCACATGCACACTGTCGCCCCGCCCCGGGCCCTCACATTGACAGGGGGGTGCTGCTTACAACTTTTTTACTGCGACATTCAAAACTTGAGAACAACACACCCAAATCTCCAAAAGGAAAGACCTGCCTGTGTACATAGTGCCGAGTAGAAACCTCTCTCAAGAGGGCACCACTAGCATTAGTTGAAATTACTTAGCAAGAATGAATATAAGAATTTAAACCCAAATTGGAAATTTTTAAAGTTTAAAAAACCAAACTTCCTTTGGTTATTGCATTTGTCTTTTTGTTTGAATATTGACCAATACATTTTATTATAGTGATGATGCCTTCTTGTTCGAGTTGTGTAAAATGAAAAGAAACTGCACAAGTTCCCTTAGCAAGTTTTATTAACTGCATACACAAATATATAGATATTATTTTTAAAACAATATTTTTAATACTATTAAGAATAGATGGGGAAAACATTCTGCTTGCCTCAAACTGCCAAAATCCACTAACATTTCATCACAACAGAATGTACATTCTGCTCAATTCTGAAGCCATCTCCAAAAAACAACAAAATAGGACAAACCTTTACTACATAATTGTGAACAAAAAAGTTAATAAACTAAAAAAGTTCAGTGAAATTTGTCGGTGAACTAGCATCGTTTATTTTTAAACTGGTGGTGCCACCTGGTGTACAAACTGAACATGTGTGGAATTTTGTTACTTCACGCAAGATCAGCGAAATGAATTCAGAGAGCTTGGGTGTTTCCTGGCCACAGAAGCTGCTACTCTCCTGTATCTGCATTCTACGTGTTGTTTAATTCTTCTATTTTTATTTATATAACTTTCACAATATATTAAATCTTTTACATCTGTTTCACCCAACGCAGCTTGGTTAGATCCTCATAAAGCACATAATAAATTATACTTTGGTATCATTATTTAATTAAATAGTTTAGCAAATAGTTATATGTTGACATGGAGTAATGCAAATTGATATTTAACTCCCGTGTTGGTACGGGACCACAGCAATAAAGCCACACTTGCTTGGTGCAGGTTCCATGAACTGTTATGATCATGCATGTACTGAACAGCCCTAACTGATCATGTCACTGCATCTTCTGAAGGAACATTGATGGATCTACATATAAATTATGTCAACAACAATTAAGGACACAGGTTTCATGACTGTCCATGGGGTGGAAACGGAGACAAATCTACGTTCAAAGTTCTCATGTGATGGGTTGCCACTTCCAACCCTGAAACAAATAAACAAACAATTCAATAATTGTTCAGGTATAATAATATTTTAGCAGATAAAACTCTTCTTAACATGAACATATGTAATGTATACATATTCACACATGCATGCATGCTCATAAACGTGCATGTCCACTACACACACACTCACACACTCACAAACACATTTACTTGTTAAACAACAAAGTTTCTTTGCAGTCTAAATGGTGATGCAGCAACACACTGTGTCCAGATGTAACGACCAGGATAATGTATTTGCCATGTAACCAAGCATACATCAATGTCAACATCACAGTGAGGGAGAGAGGTCTAAGTGATCCAGTGAGGGAGAGAGGTCTAAGTGATCCAGTGAGGGAGAGAGGTCTAAGTGATCCAGTGAAGGAGAGAGGTCTAAGTGATCCACTGAGGGAGAGAGGTCTAAGTGATCCAGTGAAGGAGAGAGGTCTAAGTGATCCAGTGAAGGAGAGAGGTCTAAGTGATCCATGAGGGAGAGAGGTCAGACTGAGGGAGAAAGTGATCCAGTGAGGGAGAGAGGTCTAAGTGATCCAGTGAGGGAGAGAGGTCTAAGTGATCCATGAGGGAGAGAGGTCTAAGTGATCCAGTGAGGGAGAGAGGTCTAAGTGATCCAGTGAGGGAGAGAGGTCTAAGTGATCCAGTGAGGGAGAGAGGTCTAAGTGATCCAGTGAGGGAGAGAGGTCTAAGTGATCCAGTGAGGGAGAGAGGTCTAAGTGATCCAGTGAGGAGAGAGGTCTAAGTGATCCACTGAGGGAGAGAGATGTAAGTGATCCAGTGAGGGAGAGAGGTCTAAGTGATCCATTGAGGGAGAGAGATGTAAGTGATCCAGTGAGGGAGAGAGGTCTAAGTGATCCAGTGAGGGAGAGAGGTCTAAGTGATCCAGTGAGGGAGAGAGGTCTAAGTGATCCAGTGAGGGAGAGAGGTCTAAGTGATCCAGTGAGGGAGAGAGGTCTAAGTGATCCACTGAGGGAGAGAGATGTAAGTGATCCATTGAGGGAGAGAGGTCTAAGTGATCCAGTGAGGGAGAGAGGTCTAAGTGATCCAGTGAGGGAGAGAGGTCTAAGTGATCCACTGAGGGAGAGAGGTCTAAGTGATCCAGTGAGGGAGAGAGGTCTAAGTGATCCATGAGGGAGAGAGATGTAAGTGATCCAGTGAGGGAGAGAGGTCTAAGTGATCCAGTGAGGGAGAGAGGTCTAAGTGATCCAGTGAGGGAGAGAGGTCTAAGTGATCCAGTGAGGGAGAGAGGTCTAAGTGATCCAGTGAGGGAGAGGTCTAAGTGATCCAGTGAGGGAGAGAGGTCTAAGTGATCCATTGAGGGAGAGAGGTCTAAGTGATCCAGTGAGGGAGAGAGGTCTAAGTGATCCATTGAGGGAGAGAGGTCTAAGTGATCCATTGAGGGAGAGAGGTCTAAGTGATCCATTGAGGGAGAGAGGTCTAAGTGATCCAGTGAGGGAGAGAGGTCTAAGTGATCCAGTGAGGGAGAGAGGTCTAAGTGATCCATGACTGAGGGAGAGAGGTCTAAGTGATCCATGAGGGAGAGAGGTCTAAGTGATCCAGTGAGGGAGAGAGGTCTAAGTGATCCAGTTTAGGGAGAGAGTCTAAGTGATCCAGTGAGGGAGAGAGGTCTAAGTGATCCATTGAGGGAGAGAGGTCTAAGTGATCCAGTGAGGGAGAGAGGTCTAAGTGATCCAGTGAGGGAGAGAGGTCTAAGTGATCCATTGAGGGAGAGAGGTCTAAGTGATCCAGTGAGGGAGAGAGGTCTAAGTGATCCAGTGAGGGAGAGAGGTCTACGTGATCCACCGAGGGAGAGAGGTCTACGTGATCCACTGAGGGAGAGAGGTCTACGTGATCCACTGAGGGAGAGAGGTCTACGTGATCCATTGAGGGAGAGAGGTCTAAGTGATCCACTGAGGGAGAGAGGTCTAAGTGATCCACGTGAGGGAGAGAGGTCTAAGTGATCCAGTGAGGAGAGAGGTCTAAGTGATCCAGTGAGGGAGAGAGGTCTAAGTGATCCAGTGAGGGAGAGAGGTCTAATGATCCAGGAAGTCCAAATGATCGAGGGAGAGAGGTCTAAGTGATCCAGTGAGGGAGAGAGGTCTAAGTGATCCAGTGAAGGAGAGAGGTCTAAGTGATCCAGTGAGGGAGAGAGGTCTAAGGGATCCAGTGAGGGAGAGAGGTCTAAGTGATCCAGTGAGGGAGAGAGGTCTAAGTGATCCAGTGAGGGAGAGAGGTCTAAGTGATCCATTGAGGGAGAGAGGTCTAAGTGATCCAGTGAGGGAGAGAGGTCTAAGTGATCCAGTGAGGGAGAGAGGTCTAAGTGATCCAGTGAGGGAGAGAGGTCTAAGTGATCCAGTGAGGGAGAGAGGTCTAAGTGATCCATTGAGGGAGAGAGGTCTAAGTGATCCAGTGAGGGAGAGAGGTCTAAGTGATCCAGTGAGGGAGAGAGGTCTAAGTGATCCAGTGAGGGAGAGAGGTCTAAGTGATCCAGTGAGGGAGAGAGGTCTAAGTGATCCAGTGAGGGAGAGAGGTCTAAGTGATCCACTGAGGGAGAGAGGTCTAAGTGATCCAGTGAGGAGAGAGGTCTAAGTGATCCAGTGAGGAGAGAGGTCTAAGTGATCCAGTGAGGGAGAGAGGTCTAAGTGATCCAGTGAGGGAGAGAGGTCTAAGTGATCCAGTGAGGAGAGAGGTCTAAGTGATCCAGTGAAGGAGAGAGGTCTAAGTGATCCAGTGAGGGAGAGAGGTCTAAGTGATCCAGTGAGGAGAGAGGTCTAAGTGAGTCCAAGTGGAGGGAGAGAGGTCTAAGTGATCCAGTGAGGGAGAGAGGTCTAAGTGATCCAGTGAAGGAGAGAGGTCTAAGTGATCCAGTGAGGGAGAGAGGTCTAGAGGAAGTGATCCAGTGAAGGAGAGAGGTCTAAGTGATCCAGTGAAGGAGAGAGGTCTAAGTGATCCAGTGAAGGAGAGAGGTCTAAGTGATCCAGTGAGGGAGAGAGGTCTAAGTGATCCAGTGAAGGAGAGAGGTCTAAGTGATCCAGTGAGGGAGAGAGGTCTAAGTGATCCAGTGAAGGGAGAGAGGTCTAAGTGATCCATTGAGGGAGAGAGGTCTAAGTGATCCAGTGAAGGAGAGAGGTCTAAGTGATTCAATGAAGGAGAGAGGTCTAAGTGATCCATTGAGGGAGAGAGGTGTAAGTGATCCAGTGAAGGAGAGAGGTCTAAGTGATTCAATGAAGGAGAGAGGTCTAAGTGATCCATTGAGGGAGAGAGGTCTAAGTGATTCAATGAAGGAGAGAGGTCTAAGTGATCCAATGAAGGAGAGAGGTCTAAATGATCCAGTGAAGGAGAGAGGTCTAAGTGATCCAGTGAGTGAGGGAGAGAGGTCTAAGTGATCCAGTGAGTGAGGGAGAGAGGTCTAAGTGATCCAGTGAGTGAGGAGAGAGGTCTAAGTGATCCAGTGAGTGAGGGAGAGAGGTCTAAGTGATCCAGTGAGTGAGGGAGAGAGGTCTAAGTGATCCAGTGAGTGAGGGAAAGAGGTCTAAGTGACCCAGTGAGTGAGGGAGAGAGGTCTGATTCAGCAGTACCTCGGGTCTCCCTGGACTCTGGCACTGACTGGGCTGATTACTACACAATCATGACTGAAGGTAACTCGTGCAAATGGGTTGCTTCTGCACACCTGTCGGGACACACCTGTTCGTGACACACGTGGCACTGACACACCTGTCGGGACACACCTGATGGGACACACCTGTCGGGACACACCTGTCGTGACACACCTGTCATGACACACCTGGCACGACACACCTTTCGGGACACACCTGCACGTCACACAGGGCACGACACACCTGTTGGGACACACCTGGCACAACACACCTGGCACGACACACCTGTCAGGACACACCTGTCGGGATACACCTGGCACGACACACCTGGCACGACACACCTGTCAGGACACACCTGTCGGGATACACCTGTCGGCACACACCTGTCGAGTTTGATAAACTGGTATTGTTTGCAAACACAAAGACTCTCTCACCTAGAGTGATGTCAGTCGTCCCTGCCAACCTCTACTTCTTCTTCTTCTTCCCTTTCCCCTTCCCACTTAGGCTCCTCATGTCCTGCACAGATAAGAACAAACACACGTCATCCACAGCCTGAATCATTTCACACGAATAAAATCCATGGTACTATGTGCTTAAAATTACCATTTTCTATTCAAAATCATTTTGTACAAAATTAATTATTTGTTATAATATAATATTAATAATTAAAAGGTGTTATTTACTTTCTAATGAATTATCAAATAAATTATGAAGACAGAATTTTCGCAACAATTATCCAGTTGTATATAGTACACTAAAGAGACTCCAACTTTTGAAAGTTATCAAATTTTACAATAAGAGTAAATTCTGTTCATGATTTCAACAAAACTATAATGCTCTTTTAAACCACCTGTGAATATGACTTATACTATTGATGCACTTAACCTGAAAACAACAACAAACATGATTAGTATTAGTCATGATGTAATAATTTAATCATGGTGCCAGTTTGATCAGTTCAGAATTGAACATGAACGAAAACTTAACTATACAAATAGTTGAACTTACTGCAAATAACAAGGATAACGATCGAACAGGAATAAAATAGAACAAGCTATAAGTCCAGCAAATGGGATAACAAAGCATTTACATTTGTTTATTCTATCACCAACATGACTCCTGGCATGATGCAACTACTACATGACTAGTCATTTACACTGGTCCACCACTGTCTAGAGCAGAACCTCATTTAATCTATGACCCTCACAAAGGATCTGTAAGGATCGTAAACACTTACAAACAAATGGACAGTTTTGTGGGATTGTATCATAAGAGGACAATGGTGAATAAAGTATAACTATTCTCACATGTTATTTAATAATCACTATAATACCATCTGTACCTAGTAAACAGCGGTCATAAAATGACACATATTGACAACTAGCTTTTATTCTCCATTGTCCTCCTATGTTACATATGACTGTTAATTTCTTTCCAATTGTTTATAGACAACTGATCTGCCCATATGCTGTAACTATATTCTCCAAAAAAAATCCCCCCGCTGTAATATTACAGGTTCATTCCAAATGTCTTTCAACAGGTTGTACGGCTACAAGTGATCAAACTTTCATAAACCATCATCAACCTACCAATGGACAGATTACGTTTACTATGAATTCTTTGTGAATTAATGATCGAAGCGTTCTGCATAGAAAACATGTTTGTTAGTGGTAGTAATTAACAAACAATGTGGATAAAAAACAAAACAAATCAAGAAACATGAGATGACCCCAGAGCTCTGTGAAGAATCCTGTGACTGAGTTGTGAAGGTTGTTTGTTGTGTGCTTCCTCCAAATTTATAATCCTGAAATGTACGTGTGAACTTGACAACAGGAAGAGGAGGAGGTCCTCCGTTAAACTCCAATAAATGATGTATTTATTCTAGAATTCTGCGTATTCTTCTAAGTTGAAGCCTAACCATTCTGAGTTGTCGCAGGGGAAAATCTGTAATTAACTCAACATTAGATGTGGACAGAAAACTGCTGTGTGCAATGGAGTGGGTGGGCGGATGGGTGGGTGGGCGGATGGGTGGGTGGATGGGTGGGCGGATGGGCGGATGGGTGGGCAGGCAGATGGGTGGGCGGGCGGATGGGTGGGCGGATGGATGGGCGAGTGGGTGGGCGGATGGGTGGGTGGACGGGTGGGTGGGTGGACGGGTGGGTGGGTGGACGGGTGGGTGGGTAGACGGGTGGGTGGGTGGGCAGACGGGTGGGCAGATGGGTGGGTGGGCGGATGGGTGGGTGGGCGGATGGATGGGTGGGTGGGTGGATGGGTGGGTGGATGGGTGGGTGGGGGTCACCCAGGGCTGCATGTGGGTGTCAGATAAATAGACAATAGGTGTGGTAATGAAATAATGGAATGCCATATTTATTAAGCTTAATTTCATATACCTGTAATCCTGCTTAATTTTGCATAAACAAAATGCTTACAGATTTTCCATAAACAGCCTCTGTTTGAAACTGTCTTGATGACAATAATAATAACATTGCTAGTATAGTTGCTGTATTTTTTCCTAAAAGATTAACAATCGAAGCACTTCACAATAACTAATAATTAAACTACCTGAATACTCTATAAACAATAGCAAACACATAAAATATGTAAACACATTTAAACACAATGAATACACACAACCAACGCTGCAAACATTTCATGAGCATATGTCATTACAACTACCATGAGAACGCTGCACACATACCTCCGAGGAAGTACTGCCCTCACTAGAGCGAGTGTCATTGGCTGCTTCTCCTTCCTCTTCCCCTTCCTCCTCCTCATCCTCTGAAGTCGACGAGGATGACGATGACGACGGTTGTGACACAATCTCCTCTGATGACTGGATACTGGCCACTTCCGACACAGGCACCTCTTCCGACACCGGCTCACTGATGACTGACTTCTCGCGCATGTGGCGCTGCTCAATCGCACGCAGCATGTTCTCCAGGGAGCTGTCGACAGACGTCATGGACGGGAGGAAGGACGAAGACTTCTCGGTGGGACGGTGTTCGAGGCGGGCTGGGGGTGGGGCCTTGCTGCTGTCACTGCCACTCGGAGTCTTGGCGCCCCTCTCAATCGTCTCCTCCCCCACCTGGTGGATCTCGCGGTGGGCGGCCAGCAGGTGTTTACGCTGCTGCTGCTGCACTACAACCACAGCAACCGGAGAGTTCATCCCACTTCTGACACCAAATCTTGTTGTTTACCTCTTGCTGGTTTTAATTAAATCCCCCTTTCCTTGTTGTATTAGAATTAAAAGAGGGGTTAGTATATGCTTTGGAACATAGAATACTCTTTGATGGGTATATATATACACTGTTGTCCAATACCACTTTTGACATCAAATGTTATATCTCAATCTCTTGCTGGGTTTATGGAACTACGTTATCTGAACCCAAGACTTCCTCATAGACAGCCTTGTGTGCTGTTATTGAGTTACTCAAATACAAAGCCTGTGTATGTAACAGTATTTGCTGTGGTCATATTGATCAAATGTGTACTTAACCCAGTATATACCAACCTTTCTGTCGGATTGACTGCTTCTGTGCTTCGGGAATAAGGAAGCTGTGAACTAGCTCAGAGACAATTTCCTCCGACTCGAGATCAGTGCGGCTGCAAAATAGACACAACTTGACACCGCGTTCTGCCCAAACCTCTAGAACACAGGCGCTGGTGCTTACAAACCAAACATTTCTCAGAATCATGACACCAGAAATTTGTATAATATTATGTCAGTTCAAGATTAAATTTTTTGATCCCATGCATGCCGACTCTCATCAATTACCAACAATGCACCTGTTCACATATCACATCTTAAACTAGTAAAATGGCACAATCACAATTTGTCATGATATACTACTATCATGTTATGACATCACAGCCTGTGATTGAGTTAACATAATACGATACTTCTTACTACAACCAATAATTCTACATACAGAAACACTCTACATTAACCCAAGATGGCCACCAATGCAATGAACTATCTTTAATAAAATGCCCCAACACCCTCCTGATGGGGTAAAAACCAAAATCAGGTACAGTGGGATGGACGACTTACCTGGATTCGACCTTGTAAGCGACGTCGTTGATCTTCTTGGCATACTCCTGTATCTCAACACGAGCCTCGTCATCAGCGCTCTGCTCAAGTGACTCAAGGATGACATTCTCCAGGTAAGTGTCCACTGACATCTGGTGTACCTTGACCACCTGGTGTCAACATTGTCAACAACATTTCCATTCAACTATTATTAACAAACGAGTGCTCACTATGAGATAATTACCAAGTGTTCGAAACTGGATGATCTTAATCGAGAGTCTGATTTTTAGCCACTTCGCTACCTTGTCTGACAATATTATAAGTGAATATGAATATGATTGTTACATTTTACATAACTGATCAGTTATAAAAAACTTTTATTATCTGTTACACGTGAAATTACTATTATATTGTTTCTAAACTTACGGTAGGGTTGACAGCAACCAGTTCAGTTTATGAGAAATTATTTAATTATAATTTCTATTTTCTAAATTAGCTGGTAACAGCCTTAATTGGCCGCGCTGTCTGCCTGGACTCATACACTAAAATCATTGATTGTTATATTTTTGTTTTAACATACCATTTGTATATGTGACTTGTATGATTACAAAAATAAACTATCTATCTACCACTCACTCGTCACATGACTCCATCATCAACAGACCTGTTTGAAGAGTTCATCCTCCTCCCGACGCCGTCTTTCCTCCATCTGCCTCCACCCAGACTCCTCCGCCTCCCTGATGCGACGCTGACGCTCAGCGAGCATTGCGAAAGCGTGGATGCGACGCTCCTCTTGCAGGCGAATCAACTCCTTGCTGAGGAAGTCGAGCATGTCTCCCAGACTCTCTCCCTCCAGCTGTGATAGCATCTTGTCAATGACTGCCTCCTGTATGGGACACAGAGCTGTTTCATCAGTTCCCTGCATTCGTGGGAATATTTCCATTCATTGTTATCACACAACGTGATGGGGATGTGTTGGTCAGTTAATGATCTTATAAGGAAAATCTACAACTAAGCAGAACTCATTGTTAAATGTAAGGATCTTATTACAGAGGACACTATTTCTGTGACACTGTGCCCTGGTGACACATCTAGGTGTTGGTAGTTATGCAAGATCACCGATAAGGAGCGAAATTAGGCTTAAGTGGCAACATTAGACCTGCAAGAATGTTAATGAAATTATTTCTACGCTGCAGCACTGATGACAAAGGTTTGACCTTATGTTCGTGCAGACGGCGCTGTCGTTGGAGGGCGAGGGTGGCGAGTTTCTCTTGTTTCAGGACCTGCTGCTCGGCGTGCTGCAGGGCGTGTGTGCTGCGCAACTCCTCAATCAGCTCAATTCGCTTTTGCTTCCCTTCGTACATCTAACGACATCAGACAGAGAACAGCGATGTAATTCAACTACCCGGGGTACTCCAGCAAGAAAACCCAGACAGCTACAATCAACCAGGAGTAACCTTCTTTACGTTCCTCGGGTGACAATGTATGCTGTGAACTGAGCGTTCCTGGCTGTCACACCCAACCAACTTAATTTCACCAGCATCTAAAAACCTGTCTTTTTAATACTGCCTGTCCTCTTTAGCTTCCTGGCACTTTCATCCATCCATTGACGACTTGCGCAATGTTAATGACAACAAGATTAATTGCTTAATCCCCTGGTTTTGTCATACGCCATTAAACTTGATCTTAGAGGATATTGGCACATAACAAGTCATTATTATTACTATTAACACTACTAAAACTATATTTACAGTTTCTGTGTAACTTAAATGACTGACCTATCCCTGATATGATTGGACGCTTAGCAAGACCTCTGGCAAGTCATTAGAAATAGATGTAAAATATTTAGAGTATCATGTAATCTATAGTTCATGTATTTTGTTGAAATTCTTGTCATAGATGCCATCATATCACCACTACATGACATGTATATGTAGATGAATTCTAGCAAAGTCTGAGACCAGTTCTGACCATGTTCTGCACCGCTCGGCCTCGGATGAGTTGTTGCAGAAAGATCACTCCCAACTCTCTCTCTTCCTCAACCTAGACAGATGAAACAACAAGATAAGACAAGATCTATTCACCATTGTCTCAGCTGATAAATCTGTCTTAGGTAGAATGGACGTAACTACATTATACAAACACATGCCATAAACAGCAGATAACATGAATGCATAAATACATAAACATTATATACATTGTGTACACGTCACCTATTATATTATCATGCTAAGTCGTAGCTTAAACATGGCAGGAACATTGTGTATACTACAACATTTTTGAGCAGACATCAAGAAGACAGGGAAAAGACACACCAGTATTCCTCAGTCAACTAACTATTTAACATGTATTGATAAACAGTGATATGACAGGCATCTCTGTGTGTGATCTCGCTCTAAAGCATTGACTTGTTTGAAAAGCATTCAATGAGAGTTAAATAAGAATTCGACTGAAACGCTAGAGATATGACATGAAACAGGGTGACCACATACAAGCTAAGCACCAAGAACTCACATCGTCAGGAATGCTGACAGTTGGGGTCGGAGGTCGGGGAATTGGCTTCTCGATCTTCTGCAGATAGCGGAGTGGCTTTGGTGGTTCGTCGCTCCGCTTGGCTTGCTCCTTGATCAGCTGCTCCGGGAGCAAAACCAAGCGACTTAATATATTTCTACCACAGATTGGCAAGTAAATGAACACGTTGTACATGTAGACAAGTAGCGATGACAATGAGACAGCCGTCAGCATGTCATTAGATGTTGGAAATCTTATTGCATAATTATAGTAAACCCTAATGTTAATAGGCAGCAGGTGTTTAACAATAATTACCATTGATATAACTCCTCATATGGCCTGTGACTGCCATGCAGTGTTGTCTAGCTTAAAATTAAATGCCCTAACTTAGTCAAGCTCTGCAGGGCCTGTGTAAACCAATAAGGACACTGTCTTGATTTGTCACATGTCTGCAACAAACTAATGCTCCAACATCAAGTGTGATACCATCACAGGCCAATGATTACAGATCTCAAATTTCTTCATGACAAATACAGGATGTTCAGGTGAAATCGATATACACTAAGACCTTGCTTAGTGTAGTGTCATTTCTCATTTCTATTATACACAATTCTGACCAAATTAATCTTGGTGTCATCAAATCTGTGTTCAGGGGACTGCTTCACTAAGATAATGAGCTTATTAGGTGATTTAAAAAAAGCAAAAAGCCATCATCTTTATACATAGGACAGTATTTATGTGACACTTATGCTAAAGTGTCCCAGTGTTGCCTGAAGGTTTTGTCAATTTTCATAAGAATCTTAGCAAAACAATCCCCTGGTTTTGTTGATATTAGGAAGAAGCCTAGTTACATCATAGATCTCGGCGAGCTCCCTCTCCCGTCGATACTTGCGCCGCACGTATCCCTGCTTCGGGATCACCCTGGGTTTTGGGGCCTTCACTCGAGGCTGGGTGACAAAGTCTGGCAGGGCATTCTCCAGTTCCAACAACCCTGTAGCATGACCACACACCCCTGACTGACCACGCAAATCATAAGAACTGACCAAGCGTGTAAAGCAGCAGGTTATGTAATCTAACATCACTAATTGGCCACGTGATGGAGAAGGTCAGAATGTGTGTGATGCACCATCTTTAATTGACCGTGTGTTGCAGGGGGACCAGTCATTAATTATGTATGTCTACACCTGATCATGCAGCCGCAAAGCAAGCAGAAGGACTATCACCATTTGTGAGTTTTAATTTTTGCTGACCACTTATATGCAGGATGCCAAGACATTTCCTGTTAAATCAACTAAGGTAAATCAAGCAGTCATATCATCTAGCTACACAATTTTTCCATGTGTTAGACAGGTATAAACGTATATTAAATATCAATAAGCAAGAGCAAATATGTTTACAAATAATTAAACCTGTATTTCTTAAATATTTCACCCACTGATAGCTAGACACAGAACAGTTGTTCGAACGACGTGAATGAACACAGAAATAGATGAGACCTTGGCACGCAGGAGGAAATACATTTGCCAGAGTTAGTGTAATCATATAATCGTGTGTACCTTGGTAGCTGGAGAGGTAGCGACTCTTGACGACATACTGCTCAGAGCCACGGTCGAGAAAGACGCCAATGCGTGCGAGTGGAGCGTAGACCTGTGAGGCGTAGTCGGAGTAGTCGCTGACAATGTCGCGTCTATGCATGCCACCTTCAATCGTCTTCCTCTCAATAGTCATCTTCCTGATCGCTGCCAAACACAAGAAGATTAAAGTGAAATCTGACATAACGTGGAATACCAAAGGACTTTAATTTCTCTTCACACTGATGCATCTTAACCTCTTTTGGCAGTGGCCCAAACTTTGTTCAGCGGGCTTGTGTGACATCCCATGCCTTTAAATGGTCAACTTTTGCCGAATGGTCCAATAAATAGGCACAACATAAAACACGAGATAACAATTTAAAGATTGATTAAATTTGTTGGCTAAAAACGGGGAATAATCAAATCAGCCCAGTTCATCGGTTCATCAAAGCAACCACGATAAAAAAAAAATTACTTAGAGTAAACTAATTAAACAAAAACAAAAAGTTAGACTGAAAAAGACTTCCTAGTGTCCTTATGGTGAATGCAGGTTAGTTCCATCAACCATGTGGCATGTGACGGGACGGCGATAATAATATATTTTAAGTGCGGAAAGTAATTTTACTTGAATATTAAGAATTAATCCAAGAAGTTTGAAATTCATTCATTACCTATATTGTTACCAACCTGGTTATTCAGTCACATAATTTAACAAAACACTCTTTGATATGTAGTAGTATAATAGGCCTCGGTCGGACAAAGTCAATACTGCACCCTAATTGATATGTACAGTCTATGAAACTACACGCCCTGTGACTTCACGCTAAGTAGCCAGTGTCCAACAAACTGCTTGCCATGTCTGTTAAATTTCACTGTCAGTTATGCTTTCAATGTCATAGTATTGTAATACTGAAGGTTTTGGAACAACACTAACATGTGTAGGCAATGTATATATACCCTTGGACTTCACCCAAAAGCCATTGTCCAAAAAGTTCTCATCTTTTTTCATCATTATGAAAAAAGTTCAATAACAATTAACCCTTCATCTTCATCCACACAAGGTCACTGGTATGTGTTCACTAACAATTAACCCTTCATCTTCATCCACACAAGGTCACTGGCATGTGTTCACTAACAATTAACCCTTCATCTTCATCCACACAAGGTCACTGGCATGTGTTCACTAACAATTAACCCCTCATCTTCATCCACACAAGGTCACTGGTATGTGTTCACTAACAATTAACCCTTCATCTTCATCTACACAAGGTCACTGGCATGTGTTCACTAACAATTAACCCTTCATCTTCATCCACACAAGGTCACTGGCATGTGTTCACTAACAATTAACCCTTCATCTTCATCCACACAAGGTCACTGGTATGTGTTCACTAACAATTAACCCTTCATCTTCATCCACACAAGGTCACTGGCATGTGTTCACTAACAATTAACCCTTCATCTTCATCCACACAAGGTCACTGGCATGTGTTCACTAACAATTAACCCTTCATCTTCATCCACACAAGGTCACTGGCATGTGTTCACTAACAATTAACCCTTCATCTTCATCCACACAAGGTCACTGGCATGTGTTCACTAACAATTAACCCTTCATCTTCATCCACACAAGGTCACTGGCATGTGTTCACTAACAATTAACCCTTCATCTTCATCCACACAAGGTCACTGGCATGTGTTCACTAACAATTAACCCTTCATCTTCATCCACACAAGGTCACTGGCATGTGTTCACTAACAATTAACCCTTCATCTTCATCCACACAAGGTCACTGGCATGTGTTCACTAACAATTAACCCTTCATCTTCATCCAAACAGGTCACTGGCATGTGTTATTGGGAGTCGTGTTTTCAATGTAACAAAACCCACCTTTGATGTGATTGTTTCGGATCTTTTTGATCTTAGCATCCTTCATCTCTTGTTTCTTGGCCCTGAAACAAACATTGTTTCCCATTTAAGAAAACGTCAGTTCTTCCCAAGCAAATGTGATAACTAATACCCAAAACAGAAATTAATAACAATTAGAAACATTATGGGTATAACAACAACCACGACAACGAGGTAAACATTTCCAAATGCTCCCCGATGCTCGCTACAAACCAAACTGCATTCACCCAAAAGCTACTGATGGGAACTGTCTCGAATGTTTTGACAACCTATGAGATCACTGACTAGTCTGTGTAGGTCAAAAAGCCAGGTATGGCATGACTACCGACAGTAGTGAATTGGTGCCACATACCAGAGTCTGTCCAGTCTCTTGCTGTTCAGCTCCTGGTGATGTTCTTCTCGCTGCTTCAGCAGTTTCTTCAGCAGGGCCAGCCTCGCCTCCTGCAGTCTGTCACAGAGACAACAGGTAAGATTATAAGTCTCACTACAGTTGACACATCTGGTATGAGGGTCACAATCAAACTACAGTCATTGACAATGTCTATATTGGTAGTGTGTGCTTAGTACATCAATATGACAGCACAACATCTGTAGGGTAAATCAGTCTCACACACAGTCATTGGTTGTTATATGATGGAATATCCAAATTCCACAAAGTAAAATGTAAAGTTTTGTTTAATGGCTTGATGGACCTCAGTGATTATGATAACTAAATAAATTCAGTGTGTGTATGTATGGGTGTATTGTGTGTGTGTGTTTTGCATTTGCATATTGGACACTCTTGAAATTAAGCTCCGTAGCAAAATAAAGCAAGCACCGTGTGGAATAATAATACATTTCTTTTGGCACTAATACATTAAAATGACAGTAATATTACCCAAACAAAAGTGACATACTTTTCGATTTCCTCCTCGCGTAGTTTCCACTCAATGTGCTCCATGTCTTCCATCATTTTCTTGCGTTTCTCGTGCTGGGTGACGTCACTGAGTGGGGGCAGTGTGGCCTCCCACGCCCGCTTCATACGAGCCCTCTCAATCATCTCCACCTCCTGCCAGACCAGCGGGCAGTCCACAGCCTGGACAATCGAAGCAGCACATGAGCAACTATGGATCTGTGTGTGTGTGTGTGTGTGGGGTGTGGGTGTTGTGTGTGTGTGTGTGTGTGTGTGTGTGTGTGTGTGTGTGTGTGTATGTGTGGTGTGTGTATGTGTAGTGTATGTGTGTAGTGTGTATGTGTGATGTGTGTGTGTGTGTGTGTGTGTGTATGTGTTGTATGTGTGTGTGTGTGTGTGTGTGGTGTGTGTGTGTGTGTGTGTGTGTGTGTGTGTGTGTGTATGTGTGTGTGTGTGTGTGTGTGTGTGTGTGTGTGTGTGTATGTGTGTGTGTGTGTGTGTGTGTGGTGTGTGTGTGTGTGTGTGTGTGTGTGTGTGTGTGTGTGTGATGTATGTGATGTATGTGATGTATGTGATGTATGTGATGTATGTGATGTATGTGATGTATGTGATGTATGTGATGTATGTGATGTATGTGATGTATGTGATGTATGTGATGTGTGTTGTGTGTGTGTGTGTGTGTGTGTTGTGTGTGTGTGTGTGTGTGTGTGTGTGTGTGTGTGTGTGTGTGTGTGTGTGTGTGTGTGTGTGTGTGTGTGTGTGTGTGTGTGTGTGTGTGTGTGTGTGTGTGTGTGTGTGTGTGTGTGTGTGTTGTGTGTATGTGTGTGTGTGTGTGTGTGTGTGTGTGTGTTGTGTGTGTGTGTGTGTGTGTGTGTGTGTGTGTGTGTGTGTGTGTGATGTGAGTGTGATGTGTGTGTGTGTGTGTGTGTGTGTGTGTGTGTGTGTGTGTGTTGTGTGTGTGTGTGTGTGTGGGGGTGTGTGTGTGTGTATGTGATGTGGGTGGGGGGGTTGTTTGCGTGGGTGCGTGTGCATGTGTGTGCATGACTATGGGTTTACCAAACCCCACACTCCTATTCCAAAGTGAACTATCTCCAGTAAAAGCCCACACTGTGTCCCACTGACCGTAGGAGAGTGTAGCGAGGGTCAGCAGCTCTGGCTGGACACCAGGCTTGATGACATAGTCTGGTGAGTATGGGTCAGTCTGTGCGGACTCGTCCCTGTAGTCTGTCTGGGTGTAGATGGTGCGGTGTTTTGGGGCTTGTTCCTTCGCATTCATTTCCTCGTCCAACACCGCAGCCGCCGCCAGAGGATCCTGTCTGGACACGTCATCAACACACCACATTACAAGGAGTTACCTGCCTTAACCACCTCCAGGTAAGATATTATATATTATATAATGCCTATGGATAGCTACAATGTTACTATATAATGCCAACACCTATTACTATCTTCTGGTTAAAACCACCTCTAGATATGAGATTATATGATGTTTGTGGATAGCTACAATATTACTATGCCAACATCTATAAATAGCTTCTCTTTAAACCATTTCTAGATAAGAGATTATACAATATATGTGGATAACTACAATGCTACTATATACAGATAGAAATCCAAACTTTGTTGAACAGATGAGCTCAGAAATATCCGATATATACATAGAGACCATGATAACATGAATATGTGGAGATAAATGCACCCAGGGTTGATAGAGTCTGAACTCATCATTCGTCTTCTCTTACTTCACTGCCACCTTCGATTGGTTTACGAATGCAGAGAGAATGAGGAAGAGGAATATATTGTGGTGAGGTTACTCCGAATAAAGAATAAGTGGTTGAAAGAAGACACTATAAACTTACCTAGCACTTGCCAGGACCACATCTGGAGGTATCTGCTGCATGTACGGAATGATTGGTCTGGAATGAAAAAATGAAAATTGTAACATAACAACAACTTCCATAGAAACCCAACTACATACTTCTTTGTGCATTGTAGAAGTGTTGGGTTATACAAATTTTAATTTACACATATTTTTTTACACTGGCTTCACAAATGATATCTGCAACATTCTTAATGTTTTCAACTTTTACAGAGTCCTGATTACTAACTGAGGATAAACCAGAAAAACAAATTATAACAGTAATATTGTTAGTGGTAATAAACTCCAAGAAGATGAATGTTTTTACCTGCCAACATCTAAGCATGCAATGGTCATGGACTTTTGCAGTAAGCAAAATCAAGTTTGATACAGATTCTACTGTTTTAATGGCAATTTGTTGCTGATAATATTATAACAAATGGAAAATATACAACCAGATGTGCAACCTACCTTGTGAAAAATTTATACCAGTTTGGTCCTGAAACAGTTTGATCTCCATAGTTTTTTGGTGGTACCTTTACAGCTGGGTCATAGTTCAGGCTGAAACATGCAAACATTTGTATTCAAACTATAGCTGTTAAAATGATAAATCAGGTAGCAATCAGTAAATTAATAACTTTTTGATGCAATCTTAATATAATGTGTGACTAAGAATGTGCAGATTTCTCATATTACTTGCTATGCTATAATAAAAATATACACCATTTTAGTTATTAATTATTTATACCAATGTTAAGGAAAGATTGAGTATTCCTTACTTTTTCTATTGCTCATTATTAAATTTCAAACCATTTCTAAAAATGTAGTATCTGGGACACTATTTAATAAACAAATAATTTTAAACATATGAGAAATAATAATATTAAATATAAAGAAAAATGTAAAGGATAATTCACATGAAAATAATTAGAAAAATAATAATGTAAACAGTGGAAAGAGTGCAACAAGTATTTTTATGTAATTTATATCACATGAGTAGCACCAGCCTACGTTTTATATCGAATGACGTCATTCCTAGCCTGGTCATGGTAGCCAGGCCACTGTCGCGAGATGAACTTTGGCACAGGGTCGGTAAGATCAAGTTGCACTTGAAAGCGAGGCCTATGTCGTAACTCGCTAAACATTTGCTTGAAAATAGGCACCCGCTTCTACAAACAAAAGTCAAGGTGTCAAATGTGAAGAATATTCAAGTAACAGCAGTGCCACATAAAATATATTGTGCATATTTGGTTGCATTATTTTAAGTACTCTGTTATGCACTGTTATTTTTTAAATCACTACACAGCATCTGTAAAACATAAACATTAAGAGTGTGTATCTGGGTGCAAGAAATATGTGGAACTGCAACACTGGGAAATATCAAGAATAACACCCAACTATTGTATGTGCCTCACTGTTCTCTCAGATGGAGAGAACAAATCTCTAGTACGAACAGCAACAGCAACTCGCTGTGGCTCTCCAAATTCTCCATCTTCAAGGTATGTCAGAAATGGAGAACTCAAAGGACACATAGAGATAAACAACACTTTGTTTCCCCACATTTCAACACAAACTAGAATTATTTTATGTGAATTACATTATAAATTAATATATGCCAATAACATTCGAACTGATGTCATGAACACACGTTTGAGAGAATGCGTTATGGGCTGTATGATGCACCTGTGCATGTGTAAGTAAGGATGTGTAAAGGAATTAACATTGGATATACCGACACAGCTTGATTTGACCAAGACTTAATGCCATCCTTATAGAAAACGAACACTGTGTAAATGATACGGTATGAAGCGGTACTTACAATGCGGCTGACATTGGTGTGAGCCTGGAAGGTTGCCCGAGCATGGTCACGTTCACTTGCAAGATGAAAGTCTTTATCTGTACACAGAAAAGATACAACACATGAAACTTGAAAGACCATGTAAACTTAATAAATTCAGTTGGTAGAAGTAAACTTGAAAAAATATATTGTTGTGGCACCCATTTTTGAAGGTGCACACTGGTGAGAAATTATGATTTATTTTTAAATGAGCTGGAATTAATTTTAGGCTGCCTTCTGACTGTCAACATCTGCAAGACTCTTTAACTCCCTGTGTTTGTGTCCCCGAGGGGAGTGCAGTTCTGGTGAAAGGTGCTTATTGGTGTAAGTAATCTTTTATAATTTTATAGCTTAGAGTTATACACCATTAACCGATTAGATCCTACAACGGCCGCGGACGGCCGCTCTGCCCAGTCCTACAACGGCCGCCACCGGCCGGACACAGGACCTTGTATTCAAAAAATTCCTGGCGATTAACTGCTGCACTAAACGCTCCCAAATTTTAACACAACCTAGCGGATACAGTTTCCAACAACACCAGCTTGTCACGTGCATGGGCTGCCATATTGAAAATTTGTATTTACATCGATTTTCTTCGAGTGCTTTTTCGTCCAACTTTGCTGTTGTCGTCATGTTTTCGGCAACTGATGTTGCACAAATGGTGTGGGATAGTGACAGCGATGATGGTGAAATGGAAGGGGGATCGGATGTGGAAATTGAGGAACATGTAAGTAGTTTTTTCGGTAAGAATTATTGCTTCCATCAGTAAAAAAAGTAAAAGTTGGCTGTCAATGTCATCGCTTCGGCATCAACTGACTCACTGAGCTGGACTATGACCGTTCGATGTACATCGATTCCATCACTTGTGTTATTTTTACACTCATGTTATAAACTGTTGACATTATCTAGATGTATGACATATTTCAACCATGCAGTGACGTGTATGAATAACTAATAATTATACATTTCTATGGCTATGTTGAATACAACTTTTGTCAAATTCTGACAGCTGTCAGTGTCAGTGGCAGTTCGAGTATATGTGTACCTGGCAGTTTTTGTCTGGATGTGTTGCACTTCTGTTCTGTTGATGTTACTTCTAACCTCAGCCACCAGCTATTGTGTTTTATTATGTTGTCATATCGTTCATATTTGTTTATAATTACATTTCTCTCATTTCATGTTTATTTATTTTGACTTTTTTTATTACAGGAAGAAGAAAAGAAGAAGACAAAGAAGAATTCTGTTTTCTTCGACCAGTATTTCACACAAAACACATACACTACAGTGTATGCCATTTCAAACAACTCAAAACTATATAAATTAAACACAAAAATAAATTATACAATACAACAATGAACAGACACAATGTTTTGTTTGTCAATAAACACTGTTGCAACTAATTTGATTGATTCAATGGCTTTATTACAGAGATATTTCAATACATGCCTCTATAACACAATGTCGGCCATTTTGAAAATATTTTGCCTGACAAAATTATGAAAATATAGTGTAACTTGAAAAATAACCATCAGAATGTTATAATGTTTTCACTGTTGCAAAGCTAACACTTATAGCTGCATTTTATTCACTGGGTTGAATAGGGTAGTAGCAGAGGTTCAATTTCTAATGTCAGTCGCTAAGTAGAATAACTTTTAATTTATTTTACAAATTTATTATTTTCTTTTCAAATTGTGGTCAAGTGTCAACATTTTATCACTAAATCATATTTCTATGTGTATAGGCATGTGGAGAAATTAGTACTCTTCAAAATAAACACAACTTGTAATTATCAATATTGAATAGATTTTTTTCTACAGATTTTTTAACACATAGAAGTAAAATCGCTCAAAAAATGCCATAAATCCTGGGAACAAGAGGGCATGTTTTAATAAAATCCTAGGGCCTAATGGGTTAACATACCTGGCACTAATCATGGATGTGTGATGGTGTGTGTGTTTGTTATAACAAACTCTTACCACAGTTGTATTTCCTTGGCATCAATTGGCTTTAGCCTTGATTAAGCCAATCTCATCATCATTGTATGTAGGCTATTGCCTGTTGTATCTCAGACTCAGTATAACATTTGGACGTACATATATGCATAACCTAATATTTTTCAGCTTTTGTTTTGTTGACACACAAAAATAAAGTTACCTTGCTCATCTAGGATTTAGCTATAATGGCCGGGACAATAATAATTAGGCTGTTGCTATTGGTCCGAAGTAGACTCCGAACCCAAACTTGGGTTATAGTAGCAATACCTCTGTCACTTCATCTGCGGGAACCTACTGGTACAACAGACAAATTACTTTACTATAGCTCCAGCATTGAGTAACTGTCAGATGTATCTGCTATAGTGTTTGGCATACACGTTTATATATCTATTTTTTAAATGGTGATATTATAAATTATTTGAGGATTTGTGCCATTGACATGCTTAGACGCCCTGCTGTGCACACTATCTTATTGTCCGCGTGTGCCATCAGTTGAACATTACTGTCCCATTTGTTACTTCATACGCACTAAATGCATCACCGACAGGGACTTTCTGTAACATGATTACTTTTTGTTACATGTACCATCAACCTATCAAAATGAAGATGGTTGCCAGCAAGCGCATGTATGATGCAACATATATGCGCTGACGCTTACTGCAAATATACAATGCAGAAAAATGCGAGAAGTTACAGGTTTGGAGCTATAGCTAATAATTATTATACTTTCGAAAATCACGTCAATATTATAAATATTTAATTCAGTGAACATGGGTTATCTGCATCTAAGACTAATACAAAAACCGTTTACGGATGGCACTTAAGACATAAGTTACTGTCACATTGAGCGACTCATCTTCAGAGAGTCACAGGTGTCAATGTCAGAGCAGGTGTCACAAATAAGTGACAATTAATGCCGGTGATCGTATCATCGATGTATGCCTGGGGCCGGGCTCCGACTTTGAAGTACAGACGATGCCAATGAGCAATTGATCGTCTGATAGTGATACGTCACTACTCGTCGCCATCCTAGGCACTATTCCGTACACGAGCGCTAGATGGACTAGATATCGTTGATATTCGCTTTACACTGCCAGACATCGAGATAATTGACATAATTAATTCGATCACTGTTCATCAATTTCTAGTATTTCAGCACCACCGACATGTTTATCTCACCGTACAAGTAGTCGTGGACCCTGGTTTGTTGAATGACCGGGCGCCTCGTAACCTGCGTCTCCGTAGTTGTCATTTTCGGTCTACTTGACTACACTGTCATTAAAACTTAAACCGCTGAAGCTGTCACTATGAGATATAAAATTCGCGTTCGCTACTAAACAACCAACATGGCGGTAGTTACCGTCTACGTTGTCAATGGTAACCAATGATCACGCGTGAATTGACGAGACGCAACGAGCAAATATTGCAGGCGAGTTACCGTAATTACTCGATAAAAGCCTAGTTGTTACTTTCATACACTTCGGGGAATACAAATACATTATAACTGTTTAGATTTATGAGGCCAAATTTTATTTATTTAATCTGTGGTTGGACATTGATGTTCTCAGATGATCACTGTATTATTTTTATAAACAAACTTAGCCAAGTACCTTTTGTCGAAATTGGAAATAAATATGCAACTTCACTATACCAGAATTTATAAAGCCAAATTACAAAATATCTATGAAGAAAGAAACTGTTTTTAATTAAATTATTGTAGTTAGTACTTATCAAAATGGCTTCATTTAACCATAGAATGATAAATAGTTAATAACTTTGAAATATGAAATGCTTTTCAAAAATATCTCTTAATTTAATCATTCTTTAAAAAAAAGTCGAGTATGCTTTAGATATGGTATGTTAAAATATAAAGCAGCGTAGACAATTAGCAAAAAATGAACAGTTGTCCGTATACCAGGATTTTTAAACATCTCTTATCTAAATCATACCACATCTGACAATACGCGCAAGCTGGAATACAGATACAGATACAGTCGTACACAAATTGGAACTACATAATTTAATCATTACCATAGAAGCAAACAACACCCATTACGATGGAATATTTTAATGAAAATATATAAAAATGTACAGTTTCTGCATTCACATATGGCAACATGACACGCATACTACAGACACGCTCATCCAGTCTGTTGGCACACAAAGCTTCATATCTTCAGCAGACATCTACCACCAGTAGTTGCAGTCTCTAGCCACATCAACAATTACAGTCAATGGCAATCTTTTGTATTGTATCATTCCAGCTGCAGGAATTCTGAGTGGGAGGGAAAGCAACCATAAACATATGCAGATTTGTCCAGTCATGTCTCAACGTTCAAAATATGTGGTGTACATCATAAAAAACATGTGACATGTGACAATGGTTTATCCATGATGTAAATGTGTTAGATATACAGACATAGCGGATATTAAATATCATTTTGTGAATTGGGATTTTCATTTGTTTTATTTATATTTGGTCAAATGGAATGCGAATAAAAATCATATGTTTAAAACACACCCAAAATGTCAGTAAAAACAACTCTCACTATTTGCTTTACCAGTGTACAGCAAATTTAGTCAATATCGATATGCACAACAAAATGACCAATATACATAATTTTGAAATTTACAGGTTTTATTAATTTTGGTTTTGTTTCACTTGCTGTAATACTTGAATGGTGTATTCAGGTATTACAGCACTGATTGCCACCAATTGAAGCCAACCACTAACAATAAATAACAAAATATTCCAAAGCAAGGAAAGAACAGCCCAAAACATTCCTATAAAAATGTGCCAATGCACATATTTTTGATAAATTTGTGGGTCTTATGAAGTGTTATTACACAATCAGCCTACGAGCAGATGTGCAACAATTGATGTTAACACGTGTTTATCTTCAACATAAAATACCAACTAACAACAATGAAACAGCATTCCAAACTCTATAATAAAAGTATAATTATACTCCAGTATAATTCAAGTTAATACACCAGACTATGATTTAGGACAGTTCAGTTTTGGTCAGCATCAGTCAAACAATTAGAATTGGGCAGCATACAAGATATATTTTACTAAATTAACTGATGTTTCAAACCACATTTGCACCACTGAGCTCGGATTCTGAGGATATTGACATCATAGAAGATATTAATTAGTTTAAAATAGCAGACATCTGCTACAACAAACAATACTGTTCTTGATGTGCATCAAACACACTAATACAAAGGCAAAACAGAGAAGAGTTACACTAGTACAACACTGCCATTCTACGGTGTCTGAAGGTGGCAATATTAAAGTACTGAAATTAATGTTCTGCTTCATAATTTCTATATAATTATTCCATGAAACATACCCGATTGGCAAAAGCGGCACTTTTGAACAGATGAGCACATTATTTGTGAAAGAATAAAAATTGTACAACAGCAAAATGTGCCTTGAAAAGTCATGTTATAGGAATAATATATAAACAATATTATTATTAGCTTATTTACTTTTAATGTCTTTATAATAAACTTACTAACAGGAGTAAATTGGATTGCTGATCGATTCAGACATTAAAACTGAGATCAGTAATAACACATACTTCCATTGATGCAATTGATAAAATGTTAAGAAAAATATGACCACAGTAATTAAAATCTGTAATATTAAAATATCATGGGTGAAGAAACTAAATACATATACGCATTTCCTGGAAATTCTAAGTCCAGATTACACCAGATGGTAAAGTACAATACACTTGTAATGTTAACAAAGTATCATAACATAAAAAGCAAATTTCTGGCAATAAACTGTGTTTATGACATAAAAGAAAAGGAATATTCATAATATAAGACAGTTTAACTTGGTGAACAGAAACATTGACATTTTGATGAAATATCAACATGTTAACAAGATAACCTTTCATATTTTTGTGTGAGATCCACACTGCTTGAAGTACAATTTATATAATTACACTGCAGGCAATTTGACCATGCACATCAACAAATGATAACATCTAATGATGTGCAATAAAAACAAAATAATGTCTGGTGTTTCTCTAACATGACACATTTAGTAAATGAATAACTTCGAGCTGCATAATACTCAGATAACTGAAACAAAATATTCAGAATAAGTTTGTTGACACACTGTTGGTGAAACCCGAAAGTAGCACGTCCCACAATTAAGATACTTTTGAAGGGGTTCCGTGTTTTGTTTTGGTGTTTTATAAATTACTAACTCAGCCATATTTTTACCTGCTTAAGAACAAAACAGCTCAGTTTGACTATATGGCCACAACAACATAATTCCCAATTTCTCTGGCGATGCATTTAAACAAAGGTGCAATAACATGTATTTTTAAATACAATAATATTCTGGCATGATAGGTAAAACGTATGGGCCACATTAATTTTTCTGCATGTAAGAAATATCCTCTGTATAACACACCTGAAGTTGTTGATTGCTGCAAGTAGCATCTTTTACAGTTGCCAGCACTTCCACCAGAACACATCACATAAAACAACAGCCCGCACATTTACTTTAGAAAAAGTTCTGATGAGAAAACAAGACTCATTTCATGTGGCCATGCAATCAAACCAACACAACCTATTATTGGTGATCATTTGAGAAGTTAAACAAACATCCCAAGATCTGCACTGCAGATCAAAATGGAGTTCTACTTACAGCAATGCTCCACATGCAATAACTTCTATTGAAACTATTTTGTAAATGTGAGATGTGGCTCATAATTGCCGGCAGGATCCTGGCACATGCTTTACAATCTAACTATGCTGTACTACTGTAACCAACAACTTGTGAGAATAAAGATATAACTGTCTCCACATTGTGTCATGGTTTGGTAGAGTGGCTAATTAACTGGCTATGCTTGAAATCAACAAAAACATGCTGACCGGGTCATCATACGAACAATGCAATTTGAAATAGCCAAACCAAATGCCTGCGAAAACAACGACATGAACACATCTCTGGTGCATATTATCCACACCGGAACAGACTTAAAACACGCATAACCACATACACAATACAAATATACGACACTGCATCAGCTTCTATTGATTCTGTGTATAGTGGTCCACAAAGTTGTGAAAATATTCAGAGCAGCATTCAGAAAACCTCGAGTACATGTAAAACATTAAAATGTCACGTAGGCTAAAATCAACCGTTTCAAAATGTGTTCTACTGCTACAGGCAATGTGTCTGTTGTGAGCAAAGAGGAACTCTACATGTCAATGCCATATAAACAGCTCTATAATAAACAGCTCATGCTAAGAGGCACGGACAATACTATAGCAGTTTGGCTGACTAACACCTATCCACCGCGACATTTCCACAGTTTACGAAGTCCCCAAAACATGTTAAGCATTAATTAGGGATGGATGTCGCCATGTGCAGAATGGAAATAAATTGGTCCAGTGCTGCCACCCAGTGAGTAAAACATGCTCAAGTAACCTGACACTAATAGTAATTTTAAACCAAAGGAGTCGCACCACAATAAATGCATAACTTTTTGGGGACTATGCACACTTGTGGAAACACCCCATACACATCGCATTTCAACATACATGCCACATTTTCTTGGTTGGATACTCTTCCAAATAAAATTTTCATTGGTCAACCAACCTTTAGTATTCAACTAAATTAATCCAATCTGCTGTTTCATCATAAATCTGCCAAACAAACAATAAACTGGTCATTCGAACCTATGCTTACATGTCGACTACAAGAACATTTACGTCACCACAATTTTAACTTTTTTGCTGTCATACTTCTCAACATTAAAAAATTCCAGAAAAAGTATACAATGTGGCATGCATGCAATAACCTAGTACGACAGGCAAATACATCGATGTTGATATAAAGAAATAAACAAGTTCTATAGCTCCATACCCTGCGTCCCGCTCGCAACAGTCACCGGTTTCACTTTTGTTTGCATACAATTCTGCACAACAGCACAGTCTTTGCACGTAAAAGCAGCCACTAGGCACTTCTGCGGCTTCAAATACAAGAAGCCAGTGCTGAAATTTATGTAAACTTATGTACAAAGGTCGTTCTGTTAACTCACAGAGTTCAGATCAGAAACATTGCTGAATGATCCCTGCAAGAACGCGTCAGTTCCAGTAAAAATCTGGCCCATCTAAAACTGCTGCCGCTCCTAAAATGCCATCGGATACCAGATCTATAAAAGCTAATACGTTAGGTGCCTGAAGGAATAACTGGGCACTTTACATAGAGAAATGTCAAGAGTCTAATACACATGCGACGCAACTGAACCTTGCAGTGTACTAGCAACCTGCTGAAACGTACACGTTTTCAGGGGTCACTTGAAAGGCAATAGTGTGGTTTTGCTCTAATTTTTAGATTCCAAATTGTGCTTGCAGTATGGATGTGCTTCTTTAGAGCAGAGTAACCTCTATATTTTGTACATTTTTGTATACATTTCAGCCTGCCACTAATGTTTGAATAAACTGGACATAATCTGTATATAAACATTATATAGTCACATCCTGCAGTTGGAAGACCAGAGTAGCTCCATTTAATACACCAAACCTGAAGAATTAACTAAACAGAACATTTTCATGCTGCACGCACAATTCAGATGACTAAAATGAGAACAAAACTGCAGTATTGCTGTCAACCTGCCCTCTCATTCTTCATATGGCTGCTGGGTGTGTCCTACCAGACACTTTCACGACGCGATACAGTGACCGGCCCAGGTATGACACAAGTATCGACATGACACTTTCATTGACACACCTGAAGATATATATATGAGGATATATACTCCCGCGGTGCTGTAGTTCACTTTTCCTACTCCCCAGCTGTCTCTACCTGTCTGAGTCCACTTGCTGTACTTCCTCCACTATATTTGGTTGTGTCACATGTTCACCATTGGGAACGGCGGTCACGACCGGTGCCGCCGACAACAACGAGTTGCCCGTGGCAACCGCCGCCAGCATGCTGGAGAGTTGTGCTGGATCTGCCAGCATGCCACTGTTGGTGATACTGAGAGCACCGACCAACGCCCCCGACATGTTGATCAGCTGTCCGTCTGCCGTGAGCGTCACTGAAAGTGGCACCGAATATAGGGTTTATAGGTTTGTGCAACTATGAAATGCCATTTCAGCGGTTTTTACAGATTTTTGAGAAAAAAAATCATGCCAAAACTATTGACTATGACAATTATACATTATGTACTTTTAAGTTCAATTAAAATATATCTGTACTAAACAAGTATCAAACCAAAGGCAGCAATTATCACCATTACAGTAGTTTGATCTTCTCACATTTCAAAATGCTTCAATACACAACTGCCACAATTACCAACATTTACCAACATTTTTAAAGATCAACTAATTCTCAGACCAACATCCCCTTAAATGAGTATTTAAATGTACAGAAATTCAGACTAAAAGTACTTATCACCAAATAACAGTAATATGACATGATACATTCATAGGATATATATTGATAATAATAACTATCACTGTATGGATGTTTACAGTATCTTGGCTTACTACCTGGAAAATAATGTCCGACATTCCCAAACTGTGGGTAAGTATCCTACCTCCAGGGGGAAGCACAATAGGTTGGGGTGCGAGTGTCACTGTCGCCTGCTCTGATGACATCACCTGGTGCTGCGGTGGCTCCCCTAACCCCTCTGACTCTGAGAGGTTTGGAGACGATGTGACGTCGTCACACACGCCTTCTGTTGATGCCTTGGACAACTGCTGCGCTTGCTGCTGCTGTATCGTGGCAATGTTCTCGGGCCAGAAACGCTGAACTGGGCGATTCTGGTTCTTGGGTTTCTTTGCCTTCGAGCCGTCGGGGTTGCTTGCATCCAACATTGGCTGCAGGATTCTCCGCCGTGCGTTTATGAACCTGCAACAAAGATATGGGGTGAATAGGTTATGAACACAATTAATCTAATGGATTAACTAAGTTAATCTTCATGCTTTAGTTGTATTGTTCATGTTAACAATAAGTTAAAGCTCTGATTTAAGTGATATGTTTCTCCTAGTGATAACAACATATATAAGAGTGATGTGTTCTGCTACAAGGAATCATCCTTGGGTGTCAATTATTAACAGGAAGTTGCTGAATGAGCTGTGCTGAATGAACAATACTGCCAATAGCAAGTCTGGTTAAATGATCAGTTGAACACAAGGTAAAGTTGCAGCAAATATATATGGCAATATTATTAGTACATAAACAATTTTAGTTGCATTGTTCTATGTACAATGTGCATATGGAAATTAAATTAAAACACCTCAACACATATTCTGTTCTCTGAGTTTGAGTATGGTATTATATAAGTCTATGGTATTATATAAGTCTATGGTATTATATAAGTCTATGGTATTATATAAGTCTATGGTATTATATAAGTCTATGGTATTATATAAGTCTATGGTATTATATAAGTCTATGGTATTATATAAGTCTATGGTATTATATAAGTCTATGGTATTATATAAGTCTATGGTATTATATAAGTCTATGGTATTATATAAGTCTATGGTATTATATAAGTCTAAGACTTCAGCCAAGTCCATTCAGCAACAGCAGCTCATCTCACTATTCATGTTGTTGTTGAATAAAATGTTTGTTTGTTTGTTTGTTCACTGGTTGAGACCAGGTTTGTACCCGGAGACTCACCAGTTGTTCACTTGCAGCAATGACAAGTTGGTCTGAGTTGCAATTTGTCGCTTCTCATCTTCTGTTGGGTACGGATGCTGCAACCACAAGCCACAGGATGCAGTTACTCGACAGTACAGCAGCTTGACTTGCCAAGTCACAGTGAAGGAAGCAGTCATAGTGAAGGAAGCAGTCACAGTGAAGGGAGCAGTCACAGTGAAGGGAGCAGTCACAGTGAAGGAAGCAGTCACAGTGAAGGAAGCAGTCACAGTGAAGGAGCAGTCACAGTGAAGGAGCAGTCACAGCGAAGGAAGCAGTCACAGCGAAGGAAGCAGTCACAGCGAAGGAGCAGTCACAGCGAAGGAGCAGTCACAGCGAAGGAAGCAGTCACAGCGAAGGAAGCAGTCACAGCGAAGGAAGCAGTCACAGCGAAGGAAGCAGTCACAGCGAAGGAAGCAGTCACAGCGAAGGAAGCAGTCACAGCGAAGGAAGCAGTCACAGCGAAGGAAGCAGTCACAGCGAAGGAAGCAGTCACAGCGAAGGAAGCAGTCACAGCGAAGGAAGCAGTCACAGCGAAGGAAGCAGTCACAGCGAAGGAAGCAGTCACAGCGAAGGAAGCAGTCACAGCGAAGGAAGCAGTCACAGCGAAGGGAGCAGTCACAGCGAAGGAAGCAGTCACAGCGAAGGAAGCAGTCACAGCGAAGGAAGCAGTCACAGCGAAGGAAGCAGTCACAGCGAAGGAAGCAGTCACAGCGAAGGGAGCAGTCACAGCGAAGGGAGCAGTCACAGCGAAGGAGCAGTCACAGCGAAGGAAGCAGTCACAGCGAAGGAAGCAGTCACAGTGAAGGAAGCAGTCACAGTGAAGGAAGCAGTCACAGCGAAGGAAGCAGTCACAGCGAAGGAAGCAGTCACAGCGAAGGGAGCAGTCACAGCGAAGGGAGCAGTCACAGTGAAGGAAGCAGTCACAGTGAAGGAAGCAGTCACAGTGAAGGAAGCAGTCACAGTGAAGGGAGCAGTCACAGTGAAGGGAGCAGTCACAGTGAAGGGAGCAGTCACAGCGAAGGGAGCAGTCACAGCGAAGGAGCAGTCACAGCGAAGGAAGCAGTCACAGCGAAGGAAGCAGTCACAGCGAAGGGAGCAGTCACAGCGAAGGGAGCAGTCACAGCGAAGGGAGCAGTCACAGCGAAGGGAGCAGTCACAGCGAAGGGAGCAGTCACAGTGAAGGGAGCAGTCACAGCGAAGGAAGCAGTCACAGCGAAGGAAGCAGTCACAGCGAAGGAAGCAGTCACAGCGAAGGGAGCAGTCACAGGAAGGAGCAGTCACAGGAAGGAGCAGTCACAGTGAAGGGAGCAGTCACAGTGAAGGGAGCAGTCACAGTGAAGGGAGCAGTCACAGTGAAGGGAGCAGTCACAGTGAAGGGAGCAGTCACAGTGAAGGGAGCAGTCACAGTGAAGGGAGCAGTCACAGTGAAGGAAGCAGTCACAGTGAAGGGAGCAGTCACAGTGAAGGGAGCAGTCACAGTGAAGGGAGCAGTCACAGTGAAGGGAGCAGTCACAGTGAAGGGAGCAGTCACAGTGAAGGAAGCAGTCACAGTGAAGGAAGCAGTCACAGTGAAGGGAGCAGTCACAGTGAAGGGAGCAGTCACAGTGAAGGGAGCAGTCACAGTGAAGGGAGCAGTCACAGTGAAGGAAGCAGTCACAGTGAAGGAAGCAGTCACAGTGAAGGGAGCAGTCACAGTGAAGGGAGCAGTCACAGTGAAGGGAGCAGTCACAGTGAAGGGAGCAGTCACAGTGAAGGGAGCAGTCACAGTGAAGGAAGCAGTCACAGTGAAGGGAGCAGTCACAGTGAAGGAAGCAGTCACAGTGAAGGAAGCAGTCACAGTGAAGGAAGCAGTCACAGTGAAGGAAGCAGTCACAGTGAAGGAAGCAGTCACAGTGAAGGAAGCAGTCACAGTGAAGGGAGCAGTAGGAAGAGAGTCACAGTGAAGGGAGCAGTCACAGCGAAGGGAGCAGTCACAGGAAGGGAGCAGTCACAGTGAAGGGAGCAGTCACAGCGAAGGGAGCAGTCACAGCGAAGGGAGCAGTCACAGCGAAGGAAGCAGTCACAGCGAAGGAAGCAGTCGCAGCGAAGGAAGCAGTCACAGCGAAGGAAGCAGTCACAGCGAAGGAAGCAGTCGCAGTGAAGGAAGCAGTCGCAGTGAAGGAAGCAGTCACAGTGAAGGAAGCAGTCACAGTGAAGGAAGCAGTCACAGTGAAGGAAGCAGTCACAGTGAAGGAAGCAGTCACAGTGAAGGAAGCAGTCACAGTGAAGGAAGCAGTCACAGTGAAGGAAGCAGTCACAGTGAAGGAAGCAGTCACAGTGAAGGAAGCAGTCACAGTGAAGGAAGCAGTCACAGTGAAGGAAGCAGTCACAGTGAAGGAAGCAGTCACAGTGAAGGAAGCAGTCACAGTGAAGGAAGCAGTCACAGTGAAGGAAGCAGTCACAGTGAAGGAAGCAGTCACAGTGAAGGAAGCAGTCACAGTGAAGGAAGCAGTCACAGTGAAGGAAGCAGTCACAGTGAAGGAAGCAGTCACAGTGAAGGGAGCAGTCACAGTGAAGGGAGCAGTCACAGTGAAGGAAGCAGTCACAGTGAAGGAAGCAGTCACAGTGAAGGAAGCAGTCACAGTGAAGGAAGCAGTCACAGTGAAGGAAGCAGTCACAGTGAAGGAAGCAGTCACAGTGAAGGAAGCAGTCACAGTGAAGGAAGCAGTCACAGTGAAGGAAGCAGTCACAGTGAAGGAAGCAGTCACAGTGAAGGAAGCAGTCACAGCGAAGGAAGCAGTCACAGTGAAGGAAGCAGTCATAGTGGCCATCTTTAATATTTTAGGACCACATTAACTTGTGCAATTGAAACAAGAGATCACTACATGGAAATATTATCCCATCCACACCTAACATTGCATGCGGCACTTACCACAATGTGTTGGAAAAGCCACGACTTCATGACTTGAGTCGCCTGCTTTGGTAGAACACCACGTTTACTCTTCTTTCTCGAATCTTCATCATCGCTTGCTAGTGAAGGACTAACCATAATTGGTCCTGGAGTAAGCACTGCAAGAGATATAACCAGGCATGTTACAAGACACACTGGACACTATAAGAGATATAACCAGGCAGGGTTTAACATGTTACAAGACACACTGGACACTATAAGAGATATAACCAGGCAGGGTTTAACATGTTACAAGACACACTGGACACTATAAGAGATATAACCAGGCAGGGTTTAACATGTTACAAGACACACTGGACACTATAAGAGATATAACCAGGCAGGGTTTAACATGTTACAAGACACACTGGACACTATAAGAGATATAACCAGGCAGGGTTTAACATGTTACAAGACACACTGGACACTATAAGAGATATAACCAGGCAGAGTTTAACATGTTACAAGACACACTGGACACTATAAGAGATATAACCAGGCAGGGTTTAACATGTTACAAGACACACTGGACACTATAAGAGATATAACCAGGCAGGGTTTAACATGTTACAAGACACACTGGACACTATAAGAGATATAACCAGGCAGGGTTTAACATGTTACAAGACACACTGGACACTATAAGAGATATAACCAGGCAGGGTTTAACATGTTACAAGACACACTGGACACTATAAGAGATATAACCAGGCAGAGTTTAACATGTTACAAGACACACTGGACACTATAAGAGATATAACCAGGCAGAGTTTAACATGTTACAAGACACACTGGACACTATAAGAGATATAACCAGGCAGGGTTTAACATGTTACAAGACACACTGGACACTATAAGAGATATAACCAGGCAGAGTTTAACATGTTACAAGACACACTGGACACTATAAGAGATATAACCAGGCAGGGTTTAACATGTTACAAGACACACTGGACACTATAAGAGATATAACCAGGCAGAGTTTAACATGTTACAAGACACACTGGACACTATAAGAGATATAATCAGGCAGGGTTTAACATGTTACAAAACACACTTCTGAGAAAGGTAGCTTACTGCATTCATCAGTGACACTGTCAGTTGATCAATTCTTGTTAAATAAAAATACCACTGCTTTATAGAGTATACACCATATACTTGATAACAGAGATTAACTATATATTAGGACGAGTCAAATCTAATTTTTATGAAATTAATGTAATGTACTTTTTTCTACTTGACATTGCGTCTACACGTACTTGATCATTATTACGTGATTACGTCGACAGAATGTTTGAATCACTGTCAAATTAAACATTTCCTTAGTAATATGTTCACTTGACAGTAGACTTTACTAAACAATCATAATTATTTACTTTTTAGTTTATATTATATGAACACTAAATAATAAGAGCTAAAAGCATCAAAACAACAGTAACAGACTAGTAACAGTAACAGTTATATTGCAGCAAGGAAGAGGTGTAAAATAACATCCACATGTATATGAGTAGAAAAGTTGTGCTGTACCTAAAATGATGTCACTGAAATCTTGTATTCTATGTGCTTAGCCTATTTTAATACATTGAACTTGTATTGACTCTCACAGCACGTTCTGGTCACAGCTCGATTTATACAATGCAAATAGAAAATAATTTTTGACATATGCTTTTTTTTATACATGAAAAAGTTTAGCGCACACCTTTCAGATGTTTCTTTTTTTGTTAAAATAGCAATTAAACACCAGGACACTTTTTCTCCTATCAGTATATACTCGAGTAGCTTAGTATATACTTGAGTAGCTCAGTGTATACTTGAGTAGCTTAGTATATACTTGAGTAGCTCACTATATACTTGAATAGCTCACTATATACTTGAGTAGCTCACTATATACTTGAATAGCTCACTATATACTTGAATAGCTCACTATATACTTGAATAGCTCAGTATATACTTGAGTTGCTCAGTGTATACTTGAGTAGATCAGAATATACTTGAGTAGCTTAGTATATACTTGAGTAGCTCAGTGTATACTTGAGTAGCTCAGTATATACTTGAGTAGCTCAGTGTATACTTGAGTAGCTCAGTATATAATTGAGTAGCTCAGTGTATACTTGAGTAGCTCAGTTTATACTTGAGTAGCTTAGTGTATACTTGAGTAGCTTAGTATATACTTGAGTAGCTTAGTATATACTTGAGTAGCTTAGTATATACTTGAGTAGCTCAGTGTATACTTGAGTAGCTCAGTGTATACTTGAGTAGCTTAGTATATACTTGAGTAGCTCAGTGTATACTTGAGTAGCTCAGTGTATACTTGAGTAACTTGGTATATACTTGAGTAGCTCGGTGTATACTTGAGTAGCTCGGTGTATACTTGAGTAGCTCAGTGTATACTTGAGTAGCTCAGTATATACTTGAGTAGCTCAGTGTATACTTGAGTAGATCAGTATATACTTGGGTAGCTCAGTATATACTTGGGCAGCTCAGTGTATACTTGAGTAGATCAGTATATACTTGAGTAGCTCAGCATATACTTGGGTAGCCTTACGTGGTGTAGTTGGCGTAGACACAGATGCGGATGGTGTGCCAATCTGAGAGAGAGGCATACTGCCGGGTATCGCTGGTGTTGTGGGGGTGGTTGGTTGAGGCGTCTGGACTTGCAGAGGCGGTGGAATCTGGCACATAAGAAAGTAAACATGAAGTACATGGATTTATAGCATTATTACTACACTACGGCTGCCTAATGCCAATTATACTGCATGCAAAACGGCTTGCTGTTTGGGGAAAACAAAATCTGAACTCATCACCAAGTTGGTGAAATATTGTGAAATTGTCACAGCTGTGTTACTGGTCCATTGTTGGCTCCCTCTGAAATTGTTTTAAATGACCACTTATCAGTTATGGTACCTGTGTTAGGCTGTGTAATAATAGATTGCTAACCCTTCCCATTGCTCAATTCAATGTACAATAGCGTACGTTAATCCAATTACGTTTTACGTCACCTAGAGAACACAGACGTGATTTGATAGCACAGTTATAATTTTTAGATGAGTAGAGCAATGCAATCACTTTCATAGGATTAAAAAAAGAACTGCACTGATAAAACACTTTCACTCGAAGTTCCTACTAATATACTACGTGTTCCCATGGAAAATATCAAAATAATAATTGTAACACTTTATAGCGCCTACATCCTTGAAAATTCAAGCTCAGAGGGGCAACAAAACAAATGGATATAATCATATACGGGGACAGGCAAAAGTCGTCATTGGAGCATGGAACCACTGGGAATTTATGATGGAAAGCAATTTTGAACAAATGTATTTTGAGTTTTTTACAACGAAAGTTGGCTATAGTTTCAGAAGATTTAATTGTAATAGGGAGTTGATTCCAGATTGTTGGAGCAGCTACAGAGAAAACACATTTGCCAATATTGAGCTTAATCCTAGGAACAAAAAGTAGTTTGGAAACAGATTATCTAAGGGTCCTAGAGAGATCAGAGAAATGTAGCAAATTAACAAAGTATGTCGGTTCCCTCGGTTGATTAAACTTACTGACACTAAACTTTGAGAGCACAGGCAGGTCTCACCTGTATTGGCTGTGCCACTAGCCCATGTGGAGTCTGTACCATCTGGTAGACTGTGCCGCCGGACACAATCTGACCCTGGGCAAGGCCAGCCGACGCAGCTGCCGTCGACAACGTGGTACCGCCCGGCTGCGCCGCCGGTATCGTTGGTGTCAACGGCATGGTAGCAGTGGCACTGGAAGGCGGTGGACTAAAGTCTGCGTCGTCTCCGCCGTCTGAGCCGATACTGTCAACTCGCAGCAGTTGCTCACTCTGCAGCTTGCCCTTGAGACAGGCGATGTAGCGGTTACAGAAGTCCTTACACAACTCATTCACTTTCTCAAGCTCCAGCAGATGTATACGCAACACCTGGATAGCTTTCACCATCTGTAACACAAAATAAATATACATTACAACAGTGATTGCGTGCAGTTTGATAGGTTAAAAATAGTTTATTGGGGGGCACATGTTCTGTGACGAAATACCCCCACATTTGGGATTATCACAACTGTACATTTTTTTTGTTTTAAGCAGCAGATAGCCTGATATTTAGAATGCACTTTTTAATTAATCATGTTGGCTTTGAATGAATTAACAGATAACAAGCTATGCATGATTATATGAGTTATTTCCATTGTTCTAGGAATACCGCTACTTCTTTATATGGTGACATGTGGGCTCTAGCAGAATGAGTTTCAGGAGCCAAGTCACAGGCATCAGATTGCTGAGTCTATGTTTTTTTGCGTCATCATTACAGTGTGCCAAAAAGACAAACAAATAAACAAACATGATCTAGTTGGTCTTTTTTTAAATCTATACTTGTGTCCATGTTGTTCCTTGCAAATTTCTTTTGTGCACGTTGTGTATTAAAATGTATTATTTTTGGATGAATTAGACAGTGTGTCATCTCAACATGTGTTTATGTGTAAACAAACGTGGACTGGGCAAAATATCTAAAATTTGCCGTGGACCCATTCCTACCCACCAGCCCATCAAGCTCCGGGTCGTCACTGAAGAAGGGTTTGCGTTCCTGCTCCTGGCGCTGTACAAAGGCCTGGATGTCTACGTCAAAACAATCAGACGACGGACAGTCGGGGGTCTGGGTGGCCTGCTCACACTTCTCAAAGAACATCGCCATCAGGGGGAATAGGGGGTGACTGAAACAGGACAGGGGGCATGCCATTAGGACAGGGATATAGACATTTACATGATGATGACCTTGTACACGTATATGTGCCTTCTTGCAAGGGTTGTTGCTATGATATCGATATGTGACCAGATGTCACATGATCACTAATCGTGCCAATTATTTCTTAATAAATTTATGTTAAGTACTAATGAAAGTAAAGGTAAGTTCTTATATAGCACAGTATCCAGTCCCCAAGACTGCTCACAGCGCTTTAGACCTTTCAATCAAACACCATCTCAACTTCTCTGTGAAACATCCGGCCACTCTACAATTAATGCTCGAAGTCTGCTTGTACAAATATCCACCCTTGTCTATAGCCAGGTCATACAGCTGAGTGAACTGGACCAATGTAAACTGCAAAACTTGCACAAGATTCAACATAGCAGCACAAGATTTGAATCCGAGTACTCTTAGTTGAGAATGCTCTCTGAAAAGGGACAAACATTTTGAACAAAAAGCAACTTACCGGTAAATTGCTTTCTTGTCATTTTCTATGACACCATCAGAGTCCTGTCCTTGTGCGGGGACTTGTCCATTATTGTTGGTAGTACTACAACATGTGACAGAACATCTAGAACCCGTCAATGACCCATCCATATTACTTTTCAGACAAAAAAGCCATACTCAAAAGACAAAGTTAAATTCCTGTATATCATCATCTGTGAATATCAAGTCCCCAGGACATCTACCCACTGCAAAGCATTCATTCCAACACTAATTCAATTAAATACAATACGATACAATAAAACGTTATTGTTCCAGGACGGGAAATTTATTTTGCAACGTTCGTCAAAAATATAAAATACAGGAGTAGAAAAGTATAAAAATACAGAAAAATTCATTATTAAAACAGCATGTAAACATTATGTAAACATAATAAAATACAAGACTAATATAATTTTTTTTTAGTTATAATTGTGGTCTTCCTTTCACAAATAAAAAAAAATACAACATATACACACATATATATTATGTCACATAATGATCGACATGTTCACGGAAATGTCAGAGGTGCTTGTCGTACAGACATTGGAATAAATGAATCATGCTTCCTATTTGTTTTAGATGTGATGGTTCTGAACTGTCTGGATGAGGACGTAAGTAGCGGCTGAGTCAGACTTGTCTGCCAGTCTTCAACACTGGCAGATGACGGGTCTATATGGGTAACAACTGATAGGACAGTGGGGTTAACAAATGAGACACTGGATCAACTACTAGTTCCAATTCTAGGATCCCAAATTAACAAACACAGGCACAATTGGACGTGAAAAAGGACTGATCAGTATTAATTAGATAAACGGATCAAATTACACCAGTTTATCATTGAAAATAATAAACTGGCCAAAAACAGGAGTGACCGATATAAATGGTTTACATCAAGTCTGGCAAAATATATTTCTGGCTAAGGGCTGGGTAGTAAAAGGTAGTCAAAATAATGGTTTCAGGTTACATCCCTCCCCTACCCCGATACGTCAGGTTCAAGCGCCCCCACCTGTGAGCCTCCTCTATCTGTGTACTGCTACTGATGGCCTGAGTGACTGCCTGGTCAAGCACCTGACCACTGGACGTGTCCTGGTAGGTGACTGTGAGACCCTGTGGCAGCACTGGCATGATGGTCTGGCCAGCAGCAGACGTCTGCATGCTGAGAGCGTCTGACCACAGCCAGGCAACTCCTGCAACAACATGAGTTTAATATGACCTTTGACCTGTCATTTTAAATGTACAACATCATAGCAGGTGTGTCACATGACTGATAATAGCATGTTTTCAGTGCAGTCAAACAATAAATTAAAATTGCATTCTCAATTTAACCAAATCAGTCAGGAGGGAGTTTTAAAAGAAGCATGGCTTTAGCTCAAATCCATTTTCCATGTGTACACCACAAAGTTTAACACTGTATATAACATTTGACAACATTAAAATATACAGAAAAATACTGAACATTAATTCATTCCGACGCTCATTTCACCCCCAAACCCAACCTTGTTAACACGTTCTGAGTTCACGAGTTGTGTGATTCGAGCTGACAACGTCACACCTTGGCAATGTGTAAGTTTTTGGTTTGTTAGACATGGAAATATTACAGCAGGATGTTACATAATAATATGAATTCAACTTCAAGCAGGTGTTTTTATTTTTGCTTTAAAAAATGTAATCAGTCTTCTGAAAGATGCACCCACCTTATTGGAAATACTGGCGTCTCACAGTCACAGAGCCCTGTCGCATGAATGCATACTTCATGTGACCATTATCAGCCTCCGTGTGACCGCAAATTATATGACCAGCTGGAAAAAACAATTTAAAACATTTCAAGTGTCATATCTGAATCCCCTGTTTGCCTGGAAATTGTCATGGCAAGTTTTGAGTGCCTGATGATGTTATTCAGTGTACTATTCAGTCAACTGTGTGCAAATCAAATCAACTTACAATTCTATGAATTACCGGCACCTGGTAGTTTATTTTTAAAACCACTGTCAGAAAGAATGTTATGTGCAACTAAAAAAACATAAATTACTAAGGTATAAATGCCACATTCACAAGAGGTTATGTTTACATTGATGAAAATGTAAGGCTAAGTTTTTAATTTCTCATATTGTGCAGTACAGTCGCCAGGACTGTCAAAGTGTTGTCCAGTGTATCTTCTGACACACCCGTTCAATCTAACACCATGCCAACTACATGTGCACAGACAGACTATATCATGCATATTGTAAACAGGAGTGCAGAGTGGCACAGTTGCAAAGGCACTTTCAATTTGACAAAGCTGCACTTAATTCAACACCCCATTCTCTTGGAGGAAAACACACAAGGCATTACCTACAATTTGTTTTCCATATATACATAAAGATTAAGCATGTAACATTTGAAACATTAAAAAAAAAATACAACTGCAGTATAAATTTGGATTTAAGCCCATCAGCATTCTCACGGAAAGCTGAAAGTTAATTAGCAAGGTGATCACATGGTATCGTGGCATCAAAGAAGACGCACACTGACATCATGTGGACCCTTTCTACATAATCAGAGCATGTTTACAAGGATAGTTTTTGTGTGGAAACGAGCGTCATAATAAATCAGTGTGCGTTATTGTTGAAGCCAGAGCGAGAAGTTTTGCAGAGGCCTGAGTCCTGATTGAGTGTTGGGTTTGCCATCACTTGCGGCTCATTTTCTAAGTAATTGTATCGATTGCGCCCTCGGAAGATAATCCATGCAAGGACACATACATTACAAATATTTAACTTCAGACAAACATATTATGCAATCCATTAATATCACTATTATGCCGATGTATGAAGGAATTGTAAATTTAACGTAGCACTGTAAATGCGGCAAAAGAATGCGACTGGTCTCTGTATCTCAGTTGGTAAACGCCTTCGTTAGGGGCATTCAGGTTTACAATCCAAGGGACACTGGTTGGAACCTGACATAAAATCATTAATATGTTTCTACACTTTTGTTTATATATTCACTAAAAATAATTATAAACTGGTGTACTGCTTGTGTTTTTATAGTAATTATTTATTCGTGACAAAAATGAAAATATGATAATTGTATATAACGATGATATATATTTATAAATTTATATTATTGTAACTATACAAAATGTAATTGTGATTTGTCTTGATAAAACAAATTTGATTTGTCTTGATCAATGAAATTTAGAAACATACATAATTGTTATAACAATTAACACATTTTCATGGTGTATAAATAATTACTTTTAAAATAAAACAGATACAAGCAGTAGTCTACATCATTGCTTTAAGATTTGACATTTCGTGAATTTTTTTTAAACAAATAACAATAAGATATGGTTTCATGTTGGGCTCAAACTGGTGTCCTTCCAATTGTAAAAGCGAACACTACTAACGAATGCATCTACCAATTGAACCACGGTAACAACTCGTTCTACTTGTGGATTTAAAGTTATATCAAATATACAACTCTTCCTTCACACATCGGGATACTAATGATTATTTATGGTTTTTACAACGTTTATTTCTGACGTTAAATACATACTATTTGTTTGTAATGTATGTGTCCTGGTGTAGATTATGTCGTGGCAGCTGCAATCAATAAAATTACTTTGAAAACAAGCCAAAGACGGCAGTGATCTTGAAGCTTATACAGGCCTCTGCGAAATATCTTGATTCAATTTTTCAACAACAAAATTGTGTGGAAGGTAATTGTATGTTCTTTATGATGACCAATGTTTGTAGTATATCAGAATGTCACAAAATAATTAATTTTGATGCTCGTTTCTACACAAAAGTTATCCTTGTAAACATGTAAAGAGTGCGCCTGCTGCCAGTATGTGTCTTGTCTGACATCACAACTGGGCACCCAGAAAGTGCGAAAAAATCTGCATATTTGGAAAAGTCCAGTGGCATAGCACACAATATGGAATATCTAATTCATTTATTGTTTATTTTTGTGGACAAGGGGCTATATAGCAGCATGTATTATAATATTGATTCAAGCAGTAGGTGTTTTTTGATCCTTTAATTGAGAGCCTGTTGCTTTAGCAACTGTGTCAGCACACACCATGTGGAATAGACTGTGTGGTATTATATAGGTATGTACATGGATAAAATGTACCCCTGATATCAACTAAGGAATGTGGGTGCTCTTGCCAGCCATCAAGTAAGTAGGTATTGGCATTACACATTTTTATGACACAACTAGTTAAAGTAGTGTGGCAACCTGCACTTCTGGATGTTACGATTCATCAAACATATATATGATATAAATTTAAAAAACCATGACTTGATCAGTTGATGCCAAAGCAAAATAAAAACTGCAAAACATACACAATTCGGTATACCCAGAATTCATGACCAAGTACTGCATTTATTATAGCTGTAGCAATCACAAACTGTTGTTCAAGGCAAAAGTTTTTAAATAATTATAGTTCAGATAGGTGGCAAATAAAACAACAGCATGATTGGCATGCTGTAGTTGCACCTACTATCATTCAAACAAATCTGGAGAAAAAACTTGGATCATTAGAAATGTGTTCCCAAAATACGTTTGAATACGGTAACTAATGCCACTAACAATTCAATAACAATGATTGGATCTAGAACGTAGGGATTAATCTCTTATCAGTGACAACACATCAATCTTCTCACACGATTATAATTTTACTAAACCCGCGTAAGCGAGGAGGAAGACAAAACTCGAAGCCCGCGGCCCTGACATGTAGAATAGCGCCTAAAACAAGATCACGGCCATTCATTATTGCCTATGCAAATCGATCGTCAACACGGTAAGAGTCGCGAAGGGGCGGCCGTTAGACAATGGTCACTCAACGGCGATGCGGAATTCCAAAGTTCACTCCCCGTTTTGCTAAACAGCGGTGTAGCGGACGGCCGCAATGGTCGGGAACCACCGTCGTCCCCTCTTATAAAGTAACCAACCAGTCGCTGAGCAAATGCGCGTATGAGCGGAAGGCTTCTACACCAAGCGTGATCTATTAGTTTGGGATGATAATTACGGATTGTCAATCTGTCCCAAATTGTGGGTATGACATGTGTTTGGTTCGCGCACTGGTAGATTTTGCCACATGAATGGCAGCTTACCTCGGGCCCGACGACACTGACACTGTCACTCTTCATCAAAATGGCGGACGTCAATTATTCCAACAACCCACCCCCAGTCACGTGGGCGGAGGCTAAGTGACGGCGGTATGCCTCTACAGCGGCTATGTGGCGTGACCTGAATAACTCCCCTCGATATTATCAAGAGTATCACACAGTTTTGTTCGCAGGCGATGAGGAAAATATATCGGCCGTTTTTAATGAATTAGTGCATGCACTTAGAGTTGTATTGATAATTGCAGTCTACATTGTCAGAGTAGACCAAGATAATCTGTTTGTAGGCGTATAAAGAGATCATTTTGCTTGTCGTAAATAACCGGTTAAAAGCTGAGGCGTAACGTTTCTATCCAATGCATAGGCAAAGATGTTTTCGTAATTATTTGGTACACATATCTTTGCAGTAGTCAAACAAGAACAAATGCTGTGGACTGTTTATCTCCATTATTTTAACCACTTTATAATGTAACAAATCTAAACTAAAGTGTGTTAAAGCTTATTTTGTGTAACTTTTTGCTTTAATGACTCAAATAAAATATTGATTCTCTTATTCACATTAAAAAATATGAAATCGTTAAATGCCTTAAGTTCAGAGTTACACTGCCAGTATGTTGTTTTCTGATATTCCGTTATCTATTTTCTTTTAGTTAAACTAAATCTGTTGCAGAAATGCTATACTAATAAAACAAACAATTGCTTACACTCAAGTATGACTGTTAATTGGCATTTTCCAATAATTTCTCGCAAAACTAATACACTGAGTATGGCTTAAACTATATGATTTTAAACAGATGTAACTGCCTTTTAGGAATCTTTCTTGGCAAATGATGTCATGATTTTTTTAAAGTTATCCATATACAGCTTATATTTGGTAAACAAAATTCATATCACCCAGTGCAGCTGTACATGGATAATATAAATTTTGTTTACCAAACATTGATTATTTCAACTGTATGGCCATATGTGGGTCATCCTTTCAGTAGTATCATAGCTGTATCGTCTTCCACAATGTATATTACATCATTTTTATCTCACGTTTTAACAATAACTTGTTGGCATCAGTTATCACCATGGATATTGTATTTTGATTTCAAACCTGTTCATGTGTCGCCATTTGGAGGGTCACTGTTCACTCTACTGGGTGGTCCTGGGGGTGATTTCACACCACCAATTCCAACAAACATTTTGGATTATAATTCCACCCACCATGGCAATTCCGTTTCATACAAAAAATTATTATTCCCTTTTCAATTCCACTCACATAAAAGCAATTCCAATTCCACCTAATACTGGGTAGTGTTTATCCTGATTCCAACTTTCATATTGACCAATTCCGAATTTGCAACTGGAGTTATAATCAGCCTTTGATTCAAAAATCGCCCAGCATCTGCTACCAAGTTCATATTTCTGATGGGTGGCAAAACAAGTACATCAATTTGTCAGTAAATAACTTGAAATTACTGAACATTTCTAAGGATAGTTCTTTTCCAAAAATATAAACCATTCAAGAACTGTGGTGCTGAGTATATTGGAGACGAGAGACTATTGAAAACACGACTGGACAAACCCAGGAAGGACGCAGACAACATGAACAATTAGAAATACACAAGGAGCGGTAAAAAAGACTAATGTCTAACTTCAATCAATCCAGCCTAACAGACTATGCAACGACTGAAAATCACACCATAGACTGGGAGGGAGCGAACATCATTGATAAAAAGCCAAACAGAAGAACCTGACAAATAAAGGAAGCCATCTGGATCAGAAACACAAAGACCCCAATGAATAGAGAGGCGAGGGCAATTACGACTAGTCCACGTGTATGATGAAGTCAGTCATCACTAGTATTGAAGAAGTCAACGTGGAACCTCCACAGGTAAAAAGTAACATCTTGATTGTGGATATGAAAACTTGATTTGAATAACTAAAATTATTACATTAACAAATATATCGCTAATTGGTTTATGACAGGTGAATCATCCAAGGAAGGAAATTAATATCAAAAGATGATACAAAATTATGCATTTGCAATGACCAACAATTTCACATAATACAGATATTAAAAATTGGTCTGTCAAAGGACAGGCACAATATTGACGCTCTACAAATTACTACCTTGGCATAAATAGATGATGTCAAAGGTATTAATATGATGATGTGTCTATTCATTGAAAGCTCAACGCAGACTTCTTGGTGGCTGAAAATCTTTTTATATTAGAATTCTAAATCGCAAGAAAGCAATGTAAAAAATGTAAGTTCTTACGTAGCGCAGTATCCATTCCTCAGGATTACTCAAAACATTCACTCACACACCATCTCAACTTCTCTGGGAAGCATCCAGCCATATGCTACAATTAATGTGCAAAGGCTGCTCGTATACATATCCACCACTGCTTATAGCCAAGTACTCATTTATATAGCCGATTGAACTGGAGCAATGTACAGTGAAAAAAATTGCCCTTGGAAAGTTTTAACACCGCAGCACAGGATTTGAACCCGGGTCCTCTTAGTTGAGAGTATAAAGCTCTACCTAACCCTGAGCCATGGCACTCTTAATGTAGGACACAGAGGCATGTTTAATCAATGTTGTGCTTTTGGAAGTGATTCATATCTTATAATTTTATCTTCTAATGCCCAGTTTATCTTCCTTTTCAGACAATCCAAAAGTAATAAAATATGTGCATTTACGAACCCAGTCTATTAAAAAATTAACTATACAAGTTTAAATTGTATCAATAAATAAAACACTACTGATGACATTTCAACAAATGATGTACACATTTAAGCCTCATGAAGTGTGGTATCAAAAATGGTGCAAAATTAAATTTTACAATATTGTGAGTTGGGTTGAGTGTTTGCTATAGCAGTTCACACGTAACAACATTTAGAAAGCAAACTAATTTATATAGTGATATCTAACAAAATCTTCACCATTTCATACATAGAGAAATATCTAATGAACAGTACAATATCATTTTATTTAAGTAAAACAATAAGTCCAACAATACTTAAGCACACACTTGTAGCTGTACAGTGTAGTACAAACCTGAAGCCACCGCAGCACAACTTGTGGTTCACTTTAAGAATGTTTCAAGTACAATTGCTAAGATTTAAGGAAGTATTTTAAACATTGATAACAAATGATACCTGCAATAAATCAGATCTTGTCCATTCGTTTAATTCATATGTCACACAATATCAGTGAAGACTCGTGTATGTTGTTGTATCACTTTCTCCAAGTTGTAATTCACATCTTCAGGATGGCAACATTGAGTACTGGGAACTACTAGGTAACCTAAATGGTCACATGTGCACCTGATCAATATCACTCCGGGGTTGGTAGCCATTTCTTGTTGGAATATTTATCATTGTTTTAGTCGTATGTATCCATTTTGAATCAACGTATCAAAATTGGGATGACAAATTCCCATTGTCTTCCTTTTAATTATAATGCTAGCATTATTTCTACTTACAATAACCACAGCCCTGTACAGTAGACAATATAATTCGACAGACAATGAATGCGTTTAAAAGTGCCATAATTATACTATTTACAGAAACAAGCAACACTTTGTATCAATAATTTCAAAGAAAATTTATATAGCTCAGTGTAAACTTTGAATCTCACATTCGTAAGTCTTCATTGAAACATACTGCTGCAAAATTGACATCGTAAAAGTCAAATGTTTTGTCAACTGCATTTGTAATGCTCCCCACCAGTAACAGGGGAGGTCAGCCCTCTGTGCCTTCTCCCTTCCCTTCCCCGTTCACACCCACTCCGCTCCCAGCCTCCTCCAGCAGCATGACAAGGGTATCATCAAACATCTCTCCCTCAGTGTCCATTCCCCCCATCACTAGGCACATCTCCACGGTAACGTGTGGCAATGGCGGCAGACTGTCTGGCATCGCCATAGCAACAGCACAGTCGCCATCGCAGGTCGCTGCAGCGGCATCAGGTAGTTGCGTTGACTGGCTGTCTGCAGGTGCATTGTGGGAAGGTGAACTAGGTAGGTCTGTAAAAGAAGACAAAACAACTTATTATGGTGAGCTGATAACAATTAACAACTGTTTATGGCCAACTGTTATGGAATGTTTCGCTGCTGTTATAGGTGTGTAAGTTACAGTGGGACAACGACAAACCAGCAATAACACTGCAATAATTTTACACTATTGTAATATAACTAATGTTATCATGACAGCAATAATACTACTGAATGCCTCGGAAAAACAGGCTCAACACACAATCATAACATTACAAAAGCAGGGAATTATGGGTAACTGTAACTACAGATTTTGGGTGTGGGTTAGAAGTAACCCTAATCCTACCTTGTCCCTTTCTGTGCAATCTGTACCAATAGATAAACGTTGCAATTATGAAAAATCCACACAAATCAATGAAGCGTGACTGTACCTAGAATGCAGTCGTCGTGGCTCACTGACCCCGCGCTGCCGTAGCTGCTGGCGAGGCTACGAGTGCTCCCCGCACTGCTGTAGCGACTCAGCTGCTGCTCCAGATACTCCTTCGCCTGTTTCCCCGTCACCATCATGTCGGTGCCGCCAGGGGGAGCCACTGTCACATGAAGCCGCACCGTGCACATGCCGAAGTCGAGTCGACACGCGGGGGGAGGACCCTCCAGCTGCACCTTGCTCCATTTCAGGGTCTCTGTGCACAGTGAGAGAAGGTGTGTTGTAGACGTTTATACATGGAATGCTTTGATGGAGCTGTGTGCTGATTTATCTATATTTTGCATATGTGTGTGCCACTGTGTAGGTGCATGCATGCGTGCGTGCGTGCGTGCGTGCGTGCGTGTGTGTAAATAAATGGCTGTATCACTGTGCACGTGTGCATGCAATGTGTATGTGCTGCACATGTGTACACTAGAAATCATTGGTAACAACTATGCCAACAAACATTTATTACACTACACAGTGCACACTCACAAACGACCAGAATAAATGCGGGAACGGCGGGTGATAATAGGGGATCTGTTTATCACTAACACTCACCTATATTGAGTTTGTATGCGTCGTCAAGTGCTCCGTCCCTGTTCATGCCGGCAAACACATAAAGGTGCGAGTCAAACACAACGCCACTGTGTGCTGCCCGCGCACTCGGGCTCCCCTTCTTCTGTTTCACACTTGTCCATGTTTTACTCTTCAAATCCAGGATATACAAGTCATTATAGAACGTCGTCCCTGACATTCCGCCGTGGACAAATATCTTGTTGCCAACCGGCACCACCAGGTGGCCGTGGCGAGGTTTCGGTGAATCTCCGCGGACGTTGAGTGTACTCCACGTGTGTGTTGTCGCATCAAAGCTGTAGACTTGACGATCGCCGACTGGCTCAGAGCCACACTGGCCCCCGCTGTACACGATAAATTGATCACCGACGCATGCCGCCGTGTGGTAGGTGCGTGGTGACGGTGCTGCGCCGTTCACAGCAACTGTCGTCCATGTCTGTTTCACAGTATCAAACTGCTGCACGTCGTTATGGTTACTACCCTGGTGGGCACCCCCGAATACATAGATCTTGGTTGGATCGTTCTGTGGCACGAATGCCGAATGTTCATATCGTGCCTTCAGACCGGTCGCATCGCATACGTCCCACGTGAAGGTGTCAAGGTCAAGGACACATGTCTCGGCAAATGCTCCATCTGGATTGGCCCCGCCAATCACGTATAATTTGCCACTGCCACCGTCGGGGTCATGTGATGGGATGTATGTACACGTATGACCGACACGCATGCTCGGCGAATCGCCCATTGCTGATAACACATACCACAGGTTGGGTGCTGGCGGATTACCCTGCTCAAGAATTGGGTGTAACTCCATGCTGAACAATATCTATATCTAAGAAACACTTTGTCTAAAATGTCAACCTATGCTTGGACTAGAAACAGCAGCAATGCTTTGCTACTAGCATACACATCAGAGATCATAAGAGAGTGGCACTTCAAATGGATGTGACCTATAGATAACTGGTCTAAACATATCACAGTATGACGCACATTTGTGACTTCACCACCGTCTGGTCCGTCTTTGTCACTAATCCGTCAGGGGACTTGTGGACGAGGGGGCTGCCGTAGCGGTTCGAGGCGTAGTTCTTGCCCTGCGGTGCCCCGGCGTGGTGCCTAGAAAAGGGGTCATGACTTCGCTTCTGCTCCTGACGGAAGATGACAAGGGCAGCGTCCTCGTAGCGCTGGTGGATCACCTGTGGGTTGTCCGGGGAGGGCGCTGACCAGCTCATTGGGCCTCATTCCCGGCCGCCACACGCCTGCAACAACCACCACAACCGTTGTTATTTCAGTCAACACCAGCACATTGAAACTTCCCTATAAAGACCACCTCAT
>JAODUO010000442.1:175000-282500 GCA_025642075.2 Ridgeia piscesae
ACAGGGAGTAGGAGTGGGATACTGACAGGGAGTAGGAGTGGGATACTGACAGGGAGTGGGATACTGACAGGGAGTAGGAGTGGGATACTGACAGGGAGTAGGAGTGGGATACTGACAGGGAGTAGGAGTGGGATACTGACAGGGAGAAGGGAGTGGGATACTGACAGGGAGTAGGAGTGGGATACTGACAGGGAGTAGGAGTGGGATACTGACAGGGAGTAGGAGTGGGATACTGACAGGGAGAGGGAGTGGGATACTGACAGGGAGTAGGAGTGGGATACTGACAGGGAGTGGGATACTGACAGGGAGTAGGAGTGGGATACTGACAGGGAGTGGGAGTGGGATACTGACAGGGAGTAGGAGTGGGATACTGACAGGGAGAGTGAGTGGGATACTGACAGGGAGTAGGAGTGGGATACTGACAGGGAGTAGGAGTGGGATACTGACAGGGAGTAGGAGTGGGATACTGACAGGGAGTGGGAGTGGGATACTGACAGGGAGTGGGAGTGGGATACTGACAGGGAGTAGGAGTGGGATACTGACAGGGAGAGGGAGTGGGATACTGACAGGGAGAGGGAGTGGGATACTGACAGGGAGTAGGAGTGGGATACTGACAGGGAGTAGGAGTGGGATACTGACAGGGAGTAGGAGTGGGATACTGACAGGGAGTAGGAGTGGGATGACAGGGAGTAGGAGTGGGATACTGACAGGGAGTAGGAGTGGGATACTGACAGGGAGTAGGAGTGGGATACTGACAGGGAGAGGGAGTGGGATACTGACAGGGAGTGGGATACTGACAGGGAGTGGGATACTGACAGGGAGTAGGAGTGGGATACTGACAGGGAGAGGGAGTGGGATACTGACAGGGAGAGTGAGTGGGATACTGACAGGGAGTAGGAGTGGGATACTGACAGGGAGAGGGAGTGGGATACTGACAGGGAGTAGGAGTGGGATACTGACAGGGAGTAGGAGTGGGATACTGACAGGGACAGGGAGTGGGATACTGACAGGGAGAGGGAGTGGGATACTGACAGGGAGAGGGAGTGGGATACTGACAGGGAGAGGGAGTGGGATACTGACAGGGAGTAGGAGTGGGATACTGACAGGGAGTAGGAATCTGACAGGGAGTAGGAGTGGGATACTGACAGGGAGTAGGAGTGGGATACTGACAGGGAGAGGGAGTGAGTGGGATACTGACAGGGAGTAGGAGTGGGATACTGACAGGGAGTGGGATACTGACAGGGAGTGGGATACTGACAGGGAGTAGGAGTGGGATACTGACAGGGAGTAGGAGTGGGATACTGACAGGGAGTGGGATACTGACAGGGAGTAGGAGTGGGATACTGACAGGGAGTAGGAGTGGGATACTGACAGGGAGAGGGAGTGGGATACTGACAGGGAGTAGGAGTGGGATACTGACAGGGAGTAGGAGTGGGATACTGACAGGGAGTGGGATACTGACAGGGAGTAGGAGTGGGATACTGACAGGGAGAGTGAGTGGGATACTGACAGGGAGTAGGAGTGGGATACTGACAGGGAGTGGGAGTGGGATACTGACAGGGAGTAGGAGTGGGATACTGACAGGGAGTAGGAGTGGGATACTGACAGGGAGTGGGATACTGACAGGGAGTAGGAGTGGGATACTGACAGGGAGTAGGAGTGGGATACTGACAGGGAGTGGGAGTGGGATACTGACAGGGAGTAGGAGTGGGATACTGACAGGGAGTGGGATACTGACAGGGAGTGGGAGTGGGATACTGACAGGGAGTAGGAGTGGGATACTGACAGGGAGTAGGAGTGGGATACTGACAGGGAGTGGGAGTGGGATACTGACAGGGAGTGGAATACTGACAGGGAGTGGAATACTGACAGGGAGTAGGAGTGGGATACTGACAGGGAGTGGAATACTGACAGGGAGTGGGATACTGACAGGGAGTAGGAGTGGAATACTGACAGGGAGTAGGAGTGGGATACTGACAGGGAGTAGGAGTGGAATACTGACAGGGAGTGGGATACTGACAGGGAGTAGGAGTGGGATACTGACAGGGAGAGTGAGTGGGATACTGACAGGGAGTAGGAGTGGAATACTGACAGGGAGTGGGATACTGACAGGGAGTAGGAGCGGGATACTGACAGGGAGTAGGAGTGGGATACTGACAGGGAGTAGGAGTGGAATACTGACAGGGAGTGGGAGTGGGATACTGACAGGGAGTGGGAGCGGGATACTGACAGGGAGTAGGAGTGGGATACTGACAGGGAGTAGGAGTGGGATACTGACAGGGAGTAGGAGTGGGATACTGACAGGGAGTGGGATACTGACAGGGAGTAGGAGTGGAATACTGACAGGGAGTGGGATACTGACAGGGAGTAGGAGCGGGATACTGACAGGGAGTAGGAGTGGGATACTGACAGGGAGTAGGAGTGGGATACTGACAGGGAGTAGGAGTGGGATACTGACAGGGAGTAGGAGTGGGATACTGACAGGGAGTAGGAGTGGGATACTGACAGGGAGAGTGAGTGGGATACTGACAGGGAGTAGGAGTGGAATACTGACAGGGAGTAGGAGTGGGATACTGACAGGGAGTAGGAGCGGGATACTGACAGGGAGTAGGAGTGGGATACTGACAGGGAGTAGGAGTGGAATACTGACAGGGAGTGGGAGTGGGATACTGACAGGGAGAGGGAGCGGGATACTGACAGGGAGTAGGAGTGGGATACTGACAGGGAGTAGGAGTGGGATACTGACAGGGAGAGGGAGCGGGATACTGACAGGGAGTGGGAGTGGGATACTGACAGGGAGAGGGAGTGGGATACTGACAGGGAGTAGGAGTGGGATACTGACAGGGAGTAGGAGTGGGATACTGACAGGGAGAGGGAGTGGGATACTGACAGGGAGTAGGAGCGGGATACTGACAGGGAGTAGGAGTGGGATACTGACAGGGAGTAGGAGTGGGATACTGACAGGGAGAGGGAGTGGGATACTGACAGGGAGTAGGAGTGGGATACTGACAGGGAGAGGGAGTGGGATACTGACAGGGAGTAGGAGTGGGATACTGACAGGGAGTAGGAGTGGGATACTGACAGGGAGTAGGAGTGGGATACTGACAGGGAGTAGGAGCGGGATACTGACAGGGAGAGGGAGTGGGATACTGACAGGGAGTAGGAGTGGGATACTGACAGGGAGAGGGAGTGGGATACTGACAGGGAGTAGGAGTGGGATACTGACAGGGAGTAGGAGTGGGATACTGACAGGGAGAGGGAGTGGGATACTGACAGGGAGTGGGATACTGACAGGGAGTGGGATACTGACAGGGAGTGGGAGTGGGATACTGACAGGGAGTAGGAGTGGGATACTGACAGGGAGTGGGATACTGACAGGGAGTGGGATACTGACAGGGAGTAGGAGTGGGATACTGACAGGGAGTAGGAGTGGGATACTGACAGGGAGTAGGAGTGGGATACTGACAGGGAGTAGGAGTGGGATACTGACAGGGAGTAGGAGTGGGATACTGACAGGGAGTGGGAGTGGGATACTGACAGGGAGTAGGAGTGGGATACTGACAGGGAGTAGGAGTGGGATACTGACAGGGAGAGTGAGTGGGATACTGACAGGGAGTAGGAGTGGGATACTGACAGGGAGTAGGAGTGGGATACTGACAGGGAGAGGGAGTGGGATACTGACAGGGAGTGGAATACTGACAGGGAGTAGGAGTGGGATACTGACAGGGAGTAGGAGTGGGATACTGACAGGGAGAGTGAGTGGGATACTGACAGGGAGTAGGAGTGGGATACTGACAGGGAGTAGGAGTGGGATACTGACAGGGAGTAGGAGTGGGATACTGACAGGGAGTAGGAGTGGGATACTGACAGGGAGTAGGAGTGGGATACTGACAGGGAGTAGGAGTGGGATACTGACAGGGAGAGGGAGTGGGATACTGACAGGGAGTAGGAGTGGGATACTGACAGGGAGTAGGAGTGGGATACTGACAGGGAGTAGGAGTGGGATACTGACAGGGAGTAGGAGTGGGATACTGACAGGGAGTAGGAGTGGGATACTGACAGGGAGAGTGAGTGGGATACTGACAGGGAGTAGGAGTGGAATACTGACAGGGAGTAGGAGTGGGATACTGACAGGGAGTAGGAGTGGGATACTGACAGGGAGTAGGAGTGGGATACTGACAGGGAGTAGGAGTGGGATACTGACAGGGAGTAGGAGTGGGATACTGACAGGGAGAGGGAGTGGGATACTGACAGGGAGAGGGAGTGGGATACTGACAGGGAGTAGGAGTGGGATACTGACAGGGAGTAGGAGTGGGATACTGACAGGGAGTAGGAGTGGGATACTGACAGGGAGTAGGAGTGGGATACTGACAGGGAGTAGGAGTGGGATACTGACAGGGAGTAGGAGTGGGATACTGACAGGGAGTAGGAGTGGGATACTGACAGGGAGAGGGAGTGGGATACTGACAGGGAGTGGGATACTGACAGGGAGTGGGATACTGACAGGGAGTAGGAGTGGGATACTGACAGGGAGTAGGAGTGGGATACTGACAGGGAGTAGGAGTGGGATACTGACAGGGAGAGGGAGTGGGATACTGACAGGGAGTAGGAGTGGGATACTGACAGGGAGTAGGAGTGGGATACTGACAGGGAGAGGGAGTGGGATACTGACAGGGAGTAGGAGTGGGATACTGACAGGGAGTGGGATACTGACAGGGAGAGGGAGTGGGATACTGACAGGGAGTAGGAGTGGGATACTGACAGGGAGTAGGAGTGGAATACTGACAGGGAGTGGGAGTGGGATACTGACAGGGAGTAGGAGTGGGATACTGACAGGGAGTAGGAGTGGGATACTGACAGGGAGAGGGAGTGGGATACTGACAGGGAGTAGGAGTGGGATACTGACAGGGAGTAGGAGTGGGATACTGACAGGGAGAGGGAGTGGGATACTGACAGGGAGTAGGAGTGGGATACTGACAGGGAGTAGGAGTGGGATACTGACAGGGAGAGTGAGTGGGATACTGACAGGGAGTAGGAGTGGGATACTGACAGGGAGTAGGAGCGGGATACTGACAGGGAGTAGGAGTGGGATACTGACAGGGAGTAGGAGTGGGATACTGACAGGGAGTAGGAGTGGGATACTGACAGGGAGAGTGAGTGGGATACTGACAGGGAGTAGGAGTGGAGGATACTGACAGGGAGTAGGAGTGGGATACTGACAGGGAGTAGGAGCGGGATACTGACAGGGAGAGGGAGTGGGATACTGACAGGGAGTAGGAGTGGGATACTGACAGGGAGTAGGAGTGGGATACTGACAGGGAGAGGGAGTGGGATACTGACAGGGAGAGGGAGTGGGATACTGACAGGGAGTGGAATACTGACAGGGAGTAGGAGTGGGATACTGACAGGGAGTAGGAGTGGGATACTGACAGGGAGTAGGAGTGGGATACTGACAGGGAGAGGGAGTGGGATACTGACAGGGAGTAGGAGTGGGATACTGACAGGGAGTAGGAGTGGGATACTGACAGGGAGTAGGAGCGGGATACTGACAGGGAGAGGGAGTGGGATACTGACAGGGAGTAGGAGTGGGATACTGACAGGGAGTAGGAGTGGGATACTGACAGGGAGAGTGAGTGGGATACTGACAGGGAGTAGGAGTGGGATACTGACAGGGAGTAGGAGTGGGATACTGACAGGGAGAGGGAGTGGGATACTGACAGGGAGTAGGAGTGGGATACTGACAGGGAGTGGGATACTGACAGGGAGAGGGAGTGGGATACTGACAGGGAGTAGGAGTGGGATACTGACAGGGAGTAGGAGCGGGATACTGACAGGGAGAGGGAGTGGGATACTGACAGGGAGTAGGAGTGGGATACTGACAGGGAGTAGGAGTGGGATACTGACAGGGAGAGTGAGTGGGATACTGACAGGGAGTAGGAGTGGGATACTGACAGGGAGTAGGAGTGGGATACTGACAGGGAGAGGGAGTGGGATACTGACAGGGAGTAGGAGTGGGATACTGACAGGGAGTAGGAGTGGGATACTGACAGGGAGAGTGAGTGGGATACTGACAGGGAGTAGGAGTGGGATACTGACAGGGAGTAGGAGTGGGATACTGACAGGGAGTAGGAGTGGGATACTGACAGGGAGTGGGAGTGGGATACTGACAGGGAGTAGGAGTGGGATACTGACAGGGAGTGGGAGTGGGATACTGACAGGGAGTGGGAGTGGGATACTGACAGGGTAGGAGTGGGATACTGACAGGGAGTAGGAGTGGGATACTGACAGGGAGTAGGAGTGGGATACTGACAGGGAGTGGAATACTGACAGGGAGTAGGAGTGGGATACTGACAGGGAGTAGGAGTGGGATACTGACAGGGAGTAGGAGTGGGATACTGACAGGGAGTAGGAGTGGGATACTGACAGGGAGTGAGTGGGATACTGACAGGGAGTAGGAGTGGGATACTGACAGGGAGTAGGAGTGGGATACTGACAGGGAGAGTGAGTGGGATACTGACAGGGAGTAGGAGTGGGATACTGACAGGGAGTAGGAGTGGGATACTGACAGGGAGAGTGAGTGGGATACTGACAGGGAGTAGGAGTGGGATACTGACAGGGAGTAGGAGTGGGATACTGACAGGGAGTGGAATACTGACAGGGAGTAGGAGTGGGATACTGACAGGGAGTAGGAGTGGGATACTGACAGGGAGAGTGAGTGGGATACTGACAGGGAGTAGGAGTGGGATACTGACAGGGAGTAGGAGTGGGATACTGACAGGGAGTGGAATACTGACAGGGAGTAGGAGTGGGATACTGACAGGGAGTAGGAGTGGGATACTGACAGGGAGAGTGAGTGGGATACTGACAGGGAGTAGGAGTGGGATACTGACAGGGAGTAGGAGTGGGATACTGACAGGGAGAGTGAGTGGGATACTGACAGGGAGTAGGAGTGGGATACTGACAGGGAGTAGGAGTGGGATACTGACAGGGAGTAGGAGTGGGATACTGACAGGGAGTAGGAGTGGGATACTGACAGGGAGTGGGAGTGGGATACTGACAGGGAGTAGGAGTGGGATACTGACAGGGAGTAGGAGTGGGATACTGACAGGGAGAGTGAGTGGGATACTGACAGGGAGTGGGATACTGACAGGGAGTAGGAGTGGGATACTGACAGGGAGTAGGAGTGGGATACTGACAGGGAGTAGGAGTGGGATACTGACAGGGAGTGGGATACTGACAGGGAGTGGGATACTGACAGGGAGTAGGAGTGGGATACTGACAGGGAGTGGGATACTGACAGGGAGTGGGATACTGACAGGGAGTAGGAGTGGGATACTGACAGGGAGTAGGAGTGGGATACTGACAGGGAGTAGGAGTGGGATACTGACAGGGAGTGGGAGTGGGATACTGACAGGGAGTGGGAGTGGGATACTGACAGGGAGTAGGAGTGGGATACTGACAGGGAGTGGGATACTGACAGGGAGTAGGAGTGGGATACTGACAGGGAGTAGGAGTGGGATACTGACAGGGAGAGTGAGTGGGATACTGACAGGGAGTAGGAGTGGGATACTGACAGGGAGTAGGAGTGGGATACTGACAGGGAGTGGGAGTGGGATACTGACAGGGAGTAGGAGCGGGATACTGACAGGGAGAGTGAGTGGGATACTGACAGGGAGTAGGAGTGGAATACTGACAGGGAGTGGGATACTGACAGGGAGTAGGAGCGGGATACTGACAGGGAGTAGGAGTGGGATACTGACAGGGAGTAGGAGTGGGATACTGACAGGGAGTAGGAGTGGGATACTGACAGGGAGTGGGATACTGACAGGGAGTAGGAGTGGGATACTGACAGGGAGTAGGAGTGGGATACTGACAGGGAGAGTGAGTGGGATACTGACAGGGAGTAGGAGTGGGATACTGACAGGGAGTGGGATACTGACAGGGAGTAGGAGTGGGATACTGACAGGGAGTAGGAGTGGGATACTGACAGGGAGTGGAATACTGACAGGGAGTAGGAGTGGGATACTGACAGGGAGTGGAATACTGACAGGGAGTAGGAGTGGGATACTGACAGGGAGTGGAATACTGACAGGGAGTAGGAGTGGGATACTGACAGGGAGTGGAATACTGACAGGGAGTAGGAGTGGGATACTGACAGGGAGTGGGATACTGACAGGGAGTAGGAGTGGGATACTGACAGGGAGTGGGATACTGACAGGGAGTAGGAGTGGGATACTGACAGGGAGTAGGAGTGGAATACTGACAGGGAGTAGGAGTGGGATACTGACAGGGAGTAGGAGTGGGATACTGACAGGGAGTGGGATACTGACAGGGAGTAGGAGTGGGATACTGACAGGGAGTAGGAGTGGGATACTGACAGGGAGTAGGAGTGGAATACTGACAGGGAGTAGGAGTGGGATACTGACAGGGAGTGGGATACTGACAGGGAGTGGGATACTGACAGGGAGTAGGAGTGGGATACTGACAGGGAGTAGGAGTGGGATACTGACAGGGAGTGGGAGTGGGATACTGACAGGGAGTAGGAGTGGAATACTGACAGGGAGTGGGATACTGACAGGGAGAGGAGTGGGATACTGACAGGGAGTAGGAGTGGGATACTGACAGGGAGTAGGAGTGGGATACTGACAGGGAGTGGGATACTGACAGGGAGTAGGAGTGGGATACTGACAGGGAGTGGGATACTGACAGGGAGAGGGAGTGGGATACTGACAGGGAGTAGGAGTGGGATACTGACAGGGAGTAGGAGTGGGATACTGACAGGGAGTGGGATACTGACAGGGAGTAGGAGTGGGATACTGACAGGGAGTGGGATACTGACAGGGAGAGGGAGTGGGATACTGACAGGGAGAGGGAGTGGGATACTGACAGGGAGTAGGAGTGGGATACTGACAGGGAGTGGGATACTGACAGGGAGTAGGAGTGGGATACTGACAGGGAGTAGGAGTGGGATACTGACAGGGAGAGGGAGTGGGATACTGACAGGGAGTAGGAGTGGGATACTGACAGGGAGTAGGAGCGGGATACTGACAGGGAGTAGGAGTGGGATACTGACAGGGAGTAGGAGTGGGATACTGACAGGGAGTGGGATACTGACAGGGAGTAGGAGTGGGATACTGACAGGGAGTGGGATACTGACAGGGAGTGGGATACTGACAGGGAGTGGTCAGCAGGACCAGTGCAGATGTACAAGGGCTAAAACTCACGAGTAAATATAAATACAAAACAAATTGTAAAGAAGAATGCATTCGTCAAGATGAAGAGGATGACTTCTGGCAAACCCTATTAAATTAATTACAAAGTTACAATGATATTCCTTTTTATCAAGGCACCAACAGGTGTTAAGTAAACTGAAGGCATGTGTGGGATACAAGACAATTAGTGGCCATCACTATCCAGTCTGTTATAACAACTGTTTAGTTACTAGCATAAAAACAGTGTAATTAATGCTCCCTTTGACCTACTTATCTCCTTCTCCCCACAAGTTCCTGGAACCATGCACATTTTTATACATCCTGGTCTAGTAGAATGTGCTATTTCTAGTGTTCTCAGTAACCCAAGAGGTCCACCGTCCACACCCAAAAGGGCCACAAAAATGTAGGGCTGTAAATGTATACATAGAAATGGCAGTGAGACATGGAGGAGTATAATATGTATTACTTGTCATAAAATCACAGCCTGGTGGTGAGTTGGCAACCACAGCCCCTGTTACCATGCCAACAACAATGAGAATCTTTCTCATAATGATAACAATGGCACCAGACATCACAGTGGTGACAAGACAGAGCTAGACCTGTATGTTGAGTATCCCTAGGGTCTAGATACTGGATGTGCTGAGGCACTACGGGTGCAACAGTACATATACATGAATCCCCACTGAGCCAACAGTTCTGCTTGGAGGTCTCAAGCCGGAGTGGAGTTGGAGATCTCAAAGCGTTTTTGGGGCCTGAAGGCAGGTGTAGTTAGTAGTTAGCTTGATGTGTTTTCGGAGCCTGTAATCCTGTATCGAAAATTGCCTATACCCCAAAAAATCAAGTACACTATGGGACCTATGGGTCTACAGGTGCATTGTATATTTCTGACATTTTAGCTAATGTTGAACAATGTATGCATGGACATTGACACAGGAGCCAGTGGGTGCACTAATGCACTGTCTACTGTATAATGTGCCTGCTGGGTGTCTCACATACGCCCAACTGGGAACAAATCCAGCTGCTGGCAGCGAGATCCAGTGTGTTAGTCTTAGACACAGAGAGCACCCGTCTGTCTGTGAGTCCACTACCAGTTACCCTGCATGGGGTCTTTTACTTCCCTGGCATAGACACCACACAGAAGGAACCAATGGCGTTTAGTGTCTCTCCTGAAAGACACTGGCAATATGATGTGAATGAAATTGACTAAGTTTGAAATGGCAACAGGTGGACGTGAACCTGCTCACTGACAGGTGCTCTACACATATGTATTTATACGTATGTATATCTCTCTGTGAAATGTAAAAGCTGAAACTGCAGATAAGTAGCAGTGGAGGGAAGTGACAGCAAGACCCTTGCAAGAGCTGCTGTATTCTGACCTCCCTCCTCCACCACCCTCCACATCTGGGAGTCCAGTGGACCCTGTCTCTGGGTCTCTGCTTACATCTGGGAGTCCAGTGGACCCTGTCTCTGGGTCTCTGCTTACATCTGGGAGTCCAGTGGACCCTGTCTCTGGGTCTCTGCTTACATCTGGGAGTCCAGTGGACCCTGTCTCTGGGTCTCTGCTTACATCTGGGAGTCCAGTGGACCCTGTCTCTGGGTCTCTGCTTACATCTGGGAGTCGGCCATCAACCCTGCAGTCCAATTGCAGTGCTCCAATTTCCTGCCTCACATACCAATATTCTGACCACTAACAATTGAACAACTTGATATAGACTGTTACCTAAGACGGATGATTGCTGTATTTACATGTATTGTCAAACTAATAGGTCTGAGTATGATCGCTTTCTTACATCCTCCTCATCGTTGCGCTATAACTACCCCTGGCTGATTGTCTCCATAAAGCTGGGGAGTGAGCGGTGTCACAAGATACAATTACAGCAATTGACTGCTGAAATCACCCAAAATATTATATATGACATGACGGGATGCTGACCACACTTCTCATGGACAATTTAATTGGCTGACTTTAAGAGGAGTTTTATGGAATAACTGACGTGATCAGCAACGACCCCTGGATGAGTTGTTATAGACAAAAGACTATACACAATGGCTGCACACAGCAGCATCTCGAACACGCGATTTATCATCTTTCAAAGTTACATAGTCCATAGAAGAAACTAGGAGTCTCAAACTAACAGAGTAGTCAGTCAGTCTGATACAGTCATCAGTTAGCAATGAAGACCTGTATTCCTGCCAACACTGTCACATGAAAAAAGGGAGACTCTTTGTTGCTCAGACCACAAGAGTCTATCTCAGTTCTGATCAGAAGATACCAGCCACCACTACACAGTTGGTACACAGCAGACATGCCATTCAACACTGGCCTATTGTAATGGCATTATCAGCAGCGAACTGTTATAACAATCGAGTGTCGCAGTTGCATACCATAATGAATGCATGTATTCAGACACCGAAAAATAAATGAAATTCTCAGCTGTACAAAACCATAAGGTAGAGAAAAGAAAGTATTCACAGACACCAAATATTTATACACACAAACAAGTCCTGTAGTTGTTTCATATCACTTCTTGTGGTAATAAACGAGTTTTACTATGTCATCCGTGAGAAGTTATACTTACAAACGATCAGTTTTTGTGTCAGATTAGGCAGGAAAAAGTAAACAAATCAAAGAGCACACATGGATAGTTAATTTGTAAAAGAATTTCATCAAAGACTTACTGTGTATGTACAGCTGTATCATTGCACTGACTGTGTATGTACAGCTGTATCATTGCACTGACTGTGTATGTACAGCTGTATCATTGCAGTGACTGTGTATGTACAGCTGTGTCATTGCAGTGACTGTGTATGTACAGCTGTATCATTGCAGTGACTGTGTATGTACAGCTGTATCATTGCAGTGACTGTGTATGTACAGCTGTATCATTGCACTGACTGTGTATGTACAGCTGTATCATTGCACTGACTGTGTATGTACAGCTGTATCATTGCACTGACTGTGTATGTACAGCTGTATCATTGCAGTGACTGTGTATGTACAGCTGTATCATTGCACTGACTGTGTATGTACAGCTGTATCATTGCACTGACTGTGTATGTACAGCTGTATCATTGCAGTGACTGTGTATGTACAGCTGTATCATTGCACTGACTGTGTATGTACAGCTGTATCATTGCAGTGACTGTGTATGTACAGCTGTATCATTGCAGTGACTGTGTATGTACAGCTGTATCATTGCAGTGACTGTGTATGTACAGCTGTATCATTGCAGTGACTGTGTATGTACAGCTGTATCATTGCAGTGACTGTGTATGTACAGCTGTATCATTGCAGTGACTGTGCATGTACAGCTGTATCATTGCAGTGACTGTGTATGTACAGCTGTATCATTGCAGTGACTGTGTATGTACAGCTGTATCATTGCAGTGACTGTGTATGTACAGCTGTATCATTGCAGTGACTGTGTATGTACAGCTGTATCATTGCAGTGACTGTGTATGTACAGCTGTATCATTGCAGTGACTGTGTATGTACAGCTGTATCATTGCAGTGACTGTGTATGTACAGCTGTATCATTGCAGTGACTGTGTATGTACAGCTGTATCATTGCAGTGACTGTGTATGTACAGCTGTATCATTGCAGTGACTGTGTATGTACAGTTGTATCATTGCAGTGACTGTGTATGTACAGCTGTATCATTGCAGTGACTGTGTATGTACAGCTGTATCATTGCAGTGACTGTGTATGTACAGCTGTATCATTGCAGTGACTGTGTATGTACAGCTGTATCATTGCAGTGACTGTGTATGTACAGCTGTATCATTGCAGTGACTGTGTATGTACAGCTGTATCATTGCAGTGACTGTGTATGTACAGCTGTATCATTGTACTGACTATGTATGTACAGCTGTATCATTGTACTGACTGTATGTACAGCTGTATCATTGTACTGACTGTATGTACAGCTGTATCATTGTACTGACTGTGTATGTACAGCTGTATCATTGTACTGACTGTGTATGTACAGCTGTATCATTGTACTGACTGTATATGTACAGCTGTATCATTGTACTGACTGTGTATGTACAGCTGTATCACTGCACTGACTGTGTATGTACAGCTTTATCACTGCACTGACTGCGTATGTACAGCTGTATCATTATACTGACTGTGTATGTACAGCTGTATCATTGTACTGACTGTGTATGTACAGCTGTATCATTATACTGACTGTGTATGTACAGCTGTATCATTGTACTGACTGTGTATGTACAGCTGTATCATTGCACTGACTGTGTATGTACAGCTGTATCATTGCAGTGACTGTGTATGTACAGCTGTATCATTGCAGTGACTGTGCATAAGTGTATCAGTCTGTATCATTGTCATGGTGACTGTGTATGTACAGCTGTATCATTGCACTGACTGTGTATGTACAGCTGTATCATTGCACTGACTGTGTATGTACAGCTGTATCATTGCAGTGACTGTGTATGTACAGCTGTATCATTGCAGTGACTGTGTATGTACAGCTGTATCATTGCACTGACTGTGTATGTACAGCTGTATCATTGCACTGACTGTGTATGTACAGCTGTATCATTGCACTGACTGTGTATGTACAGCTGTATCATTGCAGTGACTGTGTATGTACAGCTGTATCATTGCAGTGACTGTGTATGTACAGTTGTATCATTGCAGTGACTGTGTATGTACAGCTGTATCATTGCACTGACTGTGTATGTACAGCTGTATCATTGCACTGACTGTGTATGTACAGCTGTATCATTGCACTGACTGTGTATGTACAGCTGTATCATTGCAGTGACTGTGTATGTACAGCTGTATCATTGCAGTGACTGTGCATGTACAGCTGTATCATTGCAGTGACTGTGTATGTACAGCTGTATCATTGCAGTGACTATGTATGTACAGCTGTATCATTGTAGTGACTGTGTATGTACAGCTGTATCATTGTACTGACTGTGTATGTACAGCTGTATCATTGTACTGACTGTGTATGTACAGCTGTATCATTGTACTGACTGTGTATGTACAGCTGTATCACTGCACTGACTGTGTATGTACAGCTTTATCACTGCACTGACTGTGTATGTACAGCTGTATCATTATACTGACTGTGTATGTACAGCTGTATCATTATACTGACTGTGTATGTACAGCTGTATCATTGTACTGACTGTGTATGTACAGCTGTATCATTATACTGACTGTGTATGTACAGCTGTATCATTGTACTGACTGTGTATGTACAGCTGTATCATTGCACTGACTGTGTATGTACAGCTGTATCATTGCACTGACTGTGTATGTACAGCTGTATCGTTGCACTGAATGTGTATGTACAGCTGAATCACTGCACTGACTGTGTATGTACAGCTGTATCAATGCACTGACTGTGTATGTACAGCTGTATCGTTGCACTGACTGTGTATGTACAGCTGTATCGTTGCACTGACTGTGTATGTACAGCTGTATCGTTGCACTGACTGTGTATGTACAGCTGTATCGTTGCACTGACTGTGTATGTACAGCTGTATCATTGCACTGACTGTGTATGTACAGCTGTACCATTGCACTGACTGTGTGTGTACAGCTGTATCATTGCACTGACTGTGTATGTACAGCTGTATCACTGCACTGACTGTGTATGTACAGCTGTATCATTGCACTGACTGTGTATGTACAGCTGTATCATTGCACTGACTGTGTATGTACAGCTGTATCATTGCACTGACTGTGTATGTACAGCTGTATCATTGCACTGACTGTGTATGTACAGCTGTATCATTGTACTGACTGTGTATGTACAGCTGTATCATTGTACTGACTGTGTATGTACAGCTGTATCACTGCACTGACTGTGTATGTACAGCTGCACCATTGCACTGACTGTGTGTGTACAGCTGTATCATTGCACTGACTGTGTATGTACAGCTGTATCATTGCACTGACTGTGTGTGTCTTAAGACTGACTGTGTATGTCTTCAGACTGACTGTGTATGTCTTCAGACTGAGTGTGTATGTCTTCAGACTGAGTGTGTATGTCTTCAGACTGAGTGTGTATGTCTTAAGACTGACTGTGTATTTCTTCAGACTGACTGTGTATGTCTTAAGACTGACTGTGTATGTATTAAGACTGACTGTGTATATCTTCAGACTGACTGTGTATGTCTTCAGACTGACTGTGTGTGTCTTCAGACTGACTGTGTATGTCTTCAGACTGACTGTGTGTGTCTTCAGACTGACTGTGTGTGTCTTCAGACTGACTGTGTATATCTTCAGACTGACTCTGTATGTCTTCAGACTGACTCTGTATGTCTTCAGACTCTATTATTCTGGACATGATTTTTTAAATAAAAAATGTAATCAATTATTGTTTTTATGAATTATGTTTTCCAACATGTCTGGTGTGTGAACATATTTTGTCATTAGATACCATCATTATAAATAAACATAGTTGTGTGCTGATACAATTTATTTCCAACAACATAAAACCCACACAGATCCAATCCACTGTAATAATTGTCCTTATTTATATAAAGACATAAGTTACTTATCAAACTTAAGTGTCACAAAACTCCTTTAAACCTACTTATTACCCTATGTACCGGTAATAACAATTCAATGGACACTTTGCTGCAGTAACCCTGGACACCATATGTATATGTATATATATATATAGTGACCCCCACTAATGTGTGTATATATATATATATATATACATCTAGTGGGGGTCACTATATATATATATATATATATATATATATATATATATATATATATATATATATGTGACCCCATTTTTCTGTACCCCACACCTGGTCTGACTATTATTCAAACCCTCCGCCAGGACACGGCTGTACAGAACTGAGTATATTGTAGAAGTACAAGGGCCACTAACACTCAGAGACGGGTCAAACCAGAGTACGATATGAAAAGGTGTCAAGCTGTCGACACATGAATACCTACACAACTGTCTGTTCAACTGAACAATTGTCAATGGGCAGAGATTGACGCAGCTGATACAGTAATTGTAGGGTTCTCTTGTTAAGACGCGGCGCCTCCTGTCTCTATGTGGACCCACACAACACACACAAGTCCCACCCTGACTTGTCACATCCTGTTTGGTAGACTGGGGTAACATCCCAGGGGGTATGGAAGCAAGGAGAATTCGGGCAGAGAACTCTGTCTGGGTGAAGTTCACTTTTCCATTGTTTTAAGACCAGAGACGGGGCTGCACAGACAACAGTTTTAAGTGCTACTAGATACTGTAAACAAGCAGACAGTATACAGTGTTTAATGTTTCAGTAAACCTGGGAAGACTGGGGAAGAGACAACTGGCGGGATGTGGCAGGGAATGGGGTTTGGGCAACAAGAGGTTGGAGGTTTGACAATGACAGAGAAATGAGATCAGTGACAATTGCTATGGAAAATCAAAGCCTGCTATCAATGTTAGCTTCGCCTCGGGTGACAATGGGGAAAAAGATATCAAAAAGTATAAAAACTGACCATTTCATGTGATGTACTACTTACTGTAAGAACACGTACTGAGCACCATCTGTATTAGGGTCACTTCGTCACACCATTGTCACAATTATGCATTCTATCAAAAACCAAGTGTTTATTTATACACTTAAGCTAAGTGTTGCAATCACAAGTGATAATTAAACAGCACTACCAGGATATTTAACAGCAACAACTCAAGTGGATGAAATACAACTGCCTGATACATACGGCACCAGTTACATTTGTAAGGACTCTCTTTATTATCAACCAGTTACAATCAGAGGGTGATTACAAATGTTACCATCATAAATATTTATGAAAAGTGTCTTAACTGTGACAGCTAGTCCAGTGTAACAACTGAGACTAGTCCATGAAGTTGACTAGGTTTGAAAACTATCATTCTATATGTGACTAGCTGCCATGAAAACTATTCAACAAAAGTTATGGATACATAGTTTACATACTCAGTGACAACATAACAGTAACTGCTGGTCTTCTGCGCAAACTAAGGCATGAAGGAGATGGGAATAAACTACTGTGTGATTTTCTAACTTGGCATGGTTAGAATTGAGACATTTCACAATCAAACATATTATACATTGAATGTAACCAAACCCTACACAGACATACACAGTGCATCTGTACATAAAAAGGTTGTGTATATAAAGACATCAATCTGGTGAACCAGAAACGCACCCATTCAAATGAGCAAGCCCACAGGATCCGGCTCCACTAGACGGACGTCTAAGAAAGCAATTTTTCTGACAGATAACATATTTCACCAGAGCACACAGAATCAATAACCATATGGCTTAAAACCCCCGCGAATAAGATGCCAATGAAGAAAGAGATACCCACCTGGCTGGAGATGCACTGCAGGCAGCCTGCCCTATTGTAGCCAACACACTCTGACCCACTCCTTGACAAGTGTCACAACTCAACATCCCCTCATGTCCTGTGACCCCAAATAACCCCACAGGGCTCCACCAATCAAATTACATATCTTACAAGTGTAAGGAGACCTGCTCCACTATATAATCCAATGCCTCGACCAATGGTATTCCCTCATGCAATAATGACTAACCTTCATTCAGTGGCTAAAGTATTTCACACAAGATCTTGTCATGTAATAACTACACAATGTATACACTTTTGCACATATTAGTTTCCTTAGTGATCACAGCAAATGTAAAGCATTAGTGTGCACAATTTATCACAGCTACAACAGACACAGTTATCCTGTGATTACAAGTTTTGGCATTTGTTTTCTGTCTCATTATGAAATTGGTCAAATAAATTAGTATCTCTCTTAAATAATTATATATTAGCACAGCCTGATGTAATTATATTCTCAGTGTTAACATTCAGTTGTTAAATTTGCCAATTTATAAATGACTTGATTATTTATGATAAGTTCAGTTTATTTTTTATAATTACAAATTTTTATAGATATATTTTGCAGTCAGGCATCAGTAGATAGTCACTAGATAAAATGATGACTAGTTGGATATATTTTGTGGATCTAAGAGGCAGGACTTTATGCAGGATAACATTTCTGCCAGTCACAAATTATGTGGTAGACACGTGTGTGTTAACACACATACATTCAGGCCAGTCAAGGTGTGTATTAGGACCGGAAATTAACTACAAACACACATGTGACACCCAATTTCAAAGCATGTCTGACAATATCTATTCTTTTGGCTCCTTTTTTACCCATCCCTGGAGTGGTATTTCTACTCATCAAAAACGGGTTTTACCTGTCCAAGTGACGGGTGGATTGAGCTCTGCATAAATCTATGCCAAAGTTTGTAATTTTTACCTGTCCAACAACACATAATATCTTACCTATCCAACAACACATAATATCTTACCTATCCAAAAAACAAAACTTTATCCGTCCAAATGATGGATCTCTAGATAAAGCTACATACACTCTTTCTTGCTCAAATATGAGTATAAATTATAATACCAATTAACACATTTTACCCATCCACTGGATGGCTGAACAGATCTCTGGTTGACATCCATAGTATTCCATACCATTTCACTATAATATGCTAAATACTTCTGCTCAAGTCACCTCACAAGTACTGGTACTAATACGCATAAACTATCTGTGACAAAGTATCTGTCACTCCCTCCCAGTCCCAGAGAGTCATGAATACTAATACATATCACAACGGATGTAATTGTTACCGAGGCAGTTCAGTTCTGTGTTCAACCCAAGCCCGGCATGAATCCCAGCTCTGGCCTTGAATGTACTAACTTACCATCAGATCCAGGAGGACACACAGAGGATGGATAGTGTTTAATCTGTTGCCAGCCCAGAGAGCCTGCCCCTCATCTGTCTGTACCCCCAGGACCTGTGTTATCACTGTAGCATTCCTTTTACTGCTGCTTGTAATCAATGACCTGAAGCCAACATCTGTGTTGGACCCCACCAGCCACGTGTATCACCTATCTAGGCTAAACGTCCTTCTGACCTGCTGAACCCAATCTGCTTAAAGCAACTCTGTGGGTTAATGCTTATTTGAGATGTACCGTATGTACCATTATTTAAATAACCTTTTTTATGACTGATTTCTTGCATTTAATGCATATGTAAAAAAACTGATGAATAACACAAATAATGTTGAGCTTGCTATGCAACTTTAATTAGGCAATTATATTAAGTTATAAAAGTCTACTCCAATCTGTCATGGACTGCCATAATTTATTTTTTAATTATTTTTTTATCATAGTAATTATTCTGATGAAACCGGATTGATTTAGCAGACTTGAGTCTTTATTTGTATAGAAATGTAAAAACCTTGTTTTGTTGTCAAATGCATTCTTTTTAAATTAAACTATGCACATACTAGTTACAAATATCAATTAACCAAATTTTAAACAGTATAAATATACATGGGATGTTTTTTCACACAATTAGTTGTTTTTGAAAAAGCACTGGTAATTAATATAATTTAACTTAATATAATTTGGCCAGTTATGACAAAACATGTCTCCAATTATCAAATAAAAAGTAGCAGTAGGAATAACAGGATTATATATTAAAAATAAGGAAGAGACAGGATTCGGCTTAAATAAATTCACTTATATGTATTTGTTGAGAAAAAAAACATTTCATAGTTTAAAATATCTTTCAAACTAATTTATTGATTAAGTACAGCGTAACTGCTAATGTGCAGATGAGCTGTTGATAACACTGAATAACATGTCTCTAGACGGGCCTGGGAGGACATCAATTCTTGTAAAGAACCTAACTGGAAACTGGGTCAATGTTCTGTTTCATGTCACTATCTAGGTTGTCATTTGTCCAACGTCCAGGACTCCAGGCATATGGTTGTCTGGCAATAAAGTGTTAGTATAATTTCATGGGGTTTCCAAGTGCAATATCATTTATTTTCACAAGTTAGGTTACGTTGTCTACCCATTGATCAGAGCCTGTTTTCAATTTTCTTTCCATATATAAGATGTTAACTTAGGACTTTTATATTTATATTGGGTATGATTATGGTAACATAAATGGCTCTGTCCACGGCTAATTTAGCAGTGTTTTTTTAAAGAATGATCCACTCTATACACCTACAACAAGTATTTGTTGGATATATTACTTATCTTTGCATAATTACTAAAGGTAATCACTGTGCTCTTTATAAAAGTACATTAAACATTTTAATACAAATAACATTCTAATATAAAATATGCAACAATGAATTGATGCTAGGTCATAACTAGGCATGTGGTAATAGTAAAATGGATCGCCCTTGTAAAAGAAATGCATGTGCCTTTTGGGCAAATCAGAGGTAGAACCACGTGCCTTTTCGAAATGTTAGTGCTCTCAATCTGTTGGCTACAATCATGCCATTGTGCACATTATGATACTATGATCGTTTAAAATAAATAACATGCAGATGTGTGCAAAAACTGTGCATTAAACGTAATTTTTTACCAGGCATGTTATATTATTGCTACTAATTTGTTTGAATAACGTCCAGGACAGTCTGTGTAACATATTTCTAAGGGATGTAATGTATATGTATCAATATCAACAACATGCTGAGAAATGTCCGCAGATAAAAAAAAAAATCACAAAACATCATTCAAGGGCTACTCATTGCTTGTGCCTTCTGCTGTGGTGATATAAAATGAGTAGATCTTTGGCAGGTCGCCATTTCAACAGAGCTACTGTGAAGTGGAACTGTTGGCAACAACGACACCACAGTCACCTGTGTTTAACTGTATCATTAACTGTAGCCTTGGGTGGCTGTTGTGTGCAACAATAATTTTTGGGTGATTTTTGCTCAATCATTCAGCGAACAATAACAAGTCTACGACACTCTACCAAGACCTGCCAACCCTGACATGAACACACCTGTGAGCAGCCAACCCTGACATGAACACACCTGTGAGCAGCCAACCCTGACATGAACACACCTGTGAGCAGCCAACCGTGACATGAACACACCTGTGAGCAGCCAACCCTGACATGAACACACCTGTGAGCAGCCAACCCTGACATGAACACACCTGTGAGCAGCCAACCGTGACATGAACACACCTGTGAGCAGCCAACCCTGACATGAACACACCTGTGAGCAGCCAACCCTGACATGAACACACCTGTGAGCAGCCAACCCTGACATGAACACACCTGTGAGCATTGCCATAAACACTGCTGCGATTTTATGAATAACCATGAGAATTATATTGCAACAAAAACATGGCAACTTAGCATGTATATAATTATATATATTACATATTTACAGATAAAATTATTATCTATAGGTATATATATATATATATATATATTATATAAGTAAAAAACACATAAACTGTTTCATTAGAATTAATCCAACTGCAACATTTTGCAATTTTTTTAATAAATTTAACAAATATAAAAATGGGCCAAGTAGCCGTAAAATCCTTTGGATTTTATTTGAATTTGTAATTAAATTATGAATGAATCATATTTTGTTAATCACAGTCACTGCCCCGTCTCCTCACCATAATCATGTACCTGGAATTTCTTTGTGGTTATTTATATCAGATGACTTGAAACACAGCCACATTGTATTTTCTGTTTTTTTGATAAATAATGTCTTTGATAAACATTTTCATTCTTTTTAAAGATATTTCAGTTAACACGATAAGAGGTGTTCTAGACTGGTCCGAAATGTTAACATTGCTAAAACAATACATGTTCCTTCCATAATACCCCACGTTGTTGAAGGTATAGTAACACAGCACTTGTCAAATTTCAGTTAGCTCACTTTGCATAGTTTGCAGTCAGAAGACCACCCACAAGACCTACTCTGTACATGTGCATTTTCAGTGTAAAATGTAGCCTATGAAAATTCTTTAACAATGAGCATCATCTACTTGTAAAGTCTGTTTTGACCATGTACAAAAATAAAGATAAAAAGGTTTCTACAAAACTTCTATTTTATACTGTCAATTATGCTTTGAAATTGGATGTCACATGTGTATGCATGGATTATGGTGTGTGACAAAACATTGACTGTAGGGCTGCTAGGCCTGGAGTAGAGCTTAGGGTTAGTCTAGGCTCTAGCCGGGTCTAGGACAGGGCTGGCCTATTTATTTATGTCTATTATCGTGACTCTGCATTTCCTCCACTGAATTTGCGAAGGACAGAATGAGCGAATCCTAGTCCATATAGTGAATACTGCTACCACGGATACAAGTAAAACATATAAATTCAGTAGACGCAACATAATCTTTATTATCGTAAGCCTAAAATATGTGGTAATCATTGAAGTAAACAGCATAAATAACCTGTCAAGAAGATACTTTGCAAATACTATCTACACTGTACATTATTTTTGATGTGTGCCATTTCTTTTGTTTCAATCCATAAAGTAAAAAATTTTCACGGTTTCTGTCGTCACTTTTCTGCTCTCACATTTTTCTTTGCAGTGGCATAATTTCACGGGTGACCACTCGTTACATTTCATATCAAAATGGCAACAACAAATTGAGAAACACCACATACATGGCCTGGTTGGTGGGGATCAAGGCTGATCTTGTTGCTCTGCCAAAATTTTCGTGGGCACATGATTAAGATAGTCTTAATCATAAGATCTGTACAGTAGAAATATATGAAAAAGACTATATACGAAGGGGACGTATGCACAAGCGAACTAGTATGTTACAGGGGACACTTGATAGGTTTTTGTTTATTAAATTAGTCTGAAACGCAAGGAGCAAAATAACTGAAGTAACCATAAAGTCTTAAAATATTTATTTACAGTACCTCTCAGGAACTGTGCCTTTTGTGTTGAATATTTTAATGTGTTAGATGCAGTAGATACAACAATCTTGCAAAATATATACAAAACTAATATCTAGGCCACTATTCATACACAATTAGCAGTTGAAAAAAATTACACTTTTATATTTATATTGAGATGCAGTCGTTTGAACTGTTTTTAATTTAAGCAAAAGATAGCAACTATTTTAAAATGAGTTTGTTAGCAACTGCGTTTTTCAGTCTTGCTTTAATAAATAAAAATTAGTTAGATAAACTAACGATGGGATATGGTCGGAATGCCCCTCTGCCTGAATGCCCCAGTCACAATGCCACTACTGCCTAGTCGCAATGCCCCAATCGCAATCGCAAGTGCAATGCTCTAACCACGAAGTCGCAGTGCACCCACATTTTGGAACACCTAATATGTAATGTTGTACTATCTATAATTGTATTATATATTATATACATAGGTTTGACAATAATACAATTTAACGTTTTTACCTGTTTTGACAATAGTAAAATCACTGGGGCATTGCGACCAAAAGTGGTGCATTAATTTAATTACGACTATACTGTTGGAGCATTGCGACTTCGTGGTTGGAGCATTGCTCAGACAGAGCCAGAGGGGCATTCTGACTAAAATCCGTGCTGTCGTTGTGGATTATACAACAAGATTTGTGGATCCAATCGATGTCAATGCAATAGCATGGGCATGGCCATGGGACGGGTGACAATGGCTGAATCAGAATGGGCAATGGCACATGCCAACAAGAACAACATGATTAAAAGTTCAAACATCTGCAGTGCTGGTAACGTGCACAGTATGATTCATGTTTATTTAATGTACTTTACAAAACAATAAACTTCTGTTAGAATGGTTATCGGTAAACATGGGTTGTCATGGTAACTTCAGAATACAAATATAAAATGTTGCAGCTGTCAATCCTTGATGCGCCAAAAGAAGGCGGGATAAATTAACAAAACTACATTTCCTTAAGTTCGCATTTTCAATAACAGTAAATACATTCTTACCCTGTATGCATTGTGTCCTATTAGCCAAGTGTTGGTCTCTATAATAACTACACTGTCATGAAAACAGCTGTGCTATATATAACAAAAATCGGAAAAATTATGTTCTGAACCGTCTAACGCGGTGCGCTGCACATGCAGAGATAGCCACGTGTCACTTTATATTCGTATTAATACATCATTAGAAAATAAACACGAAGAAATATCCATAAATGCAATAGACCAAGATATGTTAAAAATAACAAACAAAATATTGCTCAGATTATCTATGCAATATACAAAATAGTGAACCAGTAAAATATTCGTACCTGTCCCAGATAGGAAGTGATTTCAGTTTTCAAAATGGCGGGCGTGCTAAAGGAGGATTGGAGACTTTGCGCCGACTGGCTTGTCCGGTGTCAACTTCTTGGAGCAGACCATAAAGTGACGAGTCCAACAGCACAAGTATTTGATCTAGCACAAGTTCTGCGAGATGGAGTCCTTATATGCCATCTACTTAATCGCTTATACCCAGGCGCAATCGACAACAAAGATTTCAGTCAGCGGCCCCAAATGTCCCAGGTTTGTTATTTTTGGTTACATCTCTTTTACAGTTTTTAATATGTTTTTAGTATTGATATACGTGTAAAAGTAGTACAACCCATGTAATGCTATTACGCATATAGTTTGTTTAGCAATGACAGTGTAACGCATATTAAAACGATTCACAAACTGCCTTTGAATTTCAACAACTTGACTGCTTATCAACACCTCAGACTCGGTGTCACTGCTACAGACATTTTCAAAGTCATTTTAAGTATCTAGTTTTACACTGTAGTTGTTTCATGATTAACTATTATAATCTCACATATGCAGTTAATACATGATTTAAATGTCATAGTCTATTCCTAATGGCAACTAAAAAAAACATGTGAATTGTGATGTATTGACTGTAAAGTGCCAGGCCTACCTCGTACAAATTTGTTAGTGCCAAAACATAGCCACGCCCCTATGTCTTCTCTGTTAATCGATCATGGCAATGAGATGATCGAATCTGTAGCCTTTGTCTTGATAATTATGTACTGGTTGATGTTTATTTGGTTGTGATTTTTTGTGTGTTTCAGTTCTTATGCGTCAAGAACATACGCATGTTTCTGACAACATGTAAACGTCAGTTTAACATGAAGACTGCAGATCTGTTTGAAAATTATGATCTGTTTGATGTGCGAGATTTTGGAAAGGTGAGTGCTGTGTTGCATGTTTTTATATTATTTTGAATGCTGCGCATTAGCCAACTAGTAGTATTCTGTAAAATAATCATGTATGATGGCAGATAAGTAAATTTAATAAGGTTAAAGTGCTAAATTGTAGTATAGGGTAGCAAGTCAACGAAACTACTTCCTTTCCTGCCAGCTGTGGCTGGTTTGAATTTTGACTCTGAGGTGGCTTTATTTACAGTTAACATATAATACATTGTAACTAATGGTATATATATATATATATATATATATACACTGAGCTCCAAAGTACTGAGGATTCCAACTTATTCACCTAGTCAGACAATATAAATCTGACGGTGTAACACTTTGGATTAAAATCTACATTCGATGGCTGCCCGACTTGATGCACATTTAGCCATGAGGGGGAGCCACATGGTGCTTATCGCTCCATGGATTATCACGACAGAGAACAATTGCCTTCCTAAAATAATGTTGTGCCAGTGATCTAAGAAATGTGTAGTGCCAAAAAGGTGCATGCAGGGTGAATTTTTGATTAAATAAATATGACATGGTGTTTATTGGGTGCACAGAATTAGCCTTGGATTAGTGGTGGTTGCCATGAGAACTAAGTGTCCACGTGCAGATGTTTACACTGAATCATGATACATTTCATTATTTCACCTGAGCATTTATGGGGTGAGGGGCCCAACACCGTCCCAATGGTGTTAGCTGGTAATACCATCACCCCTACCCTTCACTCAGTGAACATTTCTGGATACACCGGTGCATGCTGTGCTTGTTACCAGTCTGTTAGAATTTCTTTAGATAATTCAGGAGAGGTAAAACCTCTATCAATGATACAAATAATTACTTGGCACCAGTATGTAATCTGTATTTTACCCTACATGGCAACTTTGTAGAATAAATACAAAGTGAAGTTTAAAAACACAAATTTGTCAGCTTCTGTGTGTTTCCATAGCTTTGTATCCCAAGGCCAGCTAATTCTTGCTAGCTCTTACAGTCATACATAATATATATATATTATATATATGCACATACATGTTCATATATATTATATATTATATACACATGTTCATGGACCAGAAATAGTTCTTACAGATCATCCTCAAGAATCATCAGTCAGAATTGGCTCTTATAGAACAATGCATGTGGTCATTGATTATACTTAGAATTATGTGCTTGGTAAGAATTAGCAAACAATTTGTGATTATTTTTAGTACTGTATTTTTAATAATGTATCTGGCACACATGTAATTTTTTTATGTCAAGTGTCACATGGACATAATTTTTGAACATGTAATGAAACTGGTGATTCCCTTGTTTTTCAAACGTGTAAGTAAATTTTCTATTTATGCAAACATACCAAGTGTCCACTGCAATATTTTAACTCATTTGAGTAATTTTGTTGTGATGTTTTTTTATATTATAACTTAAAATAGTGAATTGGAGGCTTTAGTTATGTATCTAACATATTTTAATGTTAAGTACATTTCTACTTAATGAAATGAGTTAAAATCAAAAGAATCTGTTATTTAAGATGAACATTATATTTGTCTAATTATCATAGTAATGTTATTTGACAATGAACATTAATTAAATATTTCTGTATAAAGTTACGATATAATAATCTATACACATACTTTTCTCATTGTCATCATTCTGATTTCCATCCCCAGTGTAGCATGGGATAATCTCACTGCTTGAAATGACCAGTATTGACTACTTCATGAAGTTGAAATCTGTGGTCAGATGACTACCACGGCCACTAATCTGGCATAAGCCCTGTTGGTTTAAAGTATAATCTTAGCACTTTGACTATTCATTGTCAGTATTGACATTGACCCGTGGTGCTAGTCTCAATGGTTGTGGTGACAGTGAAATGATCATTAACTTGACAGCAGTCTGTGCTGTATATTTATTTGAATTGTCACGTAAAACAACAAGGCTGAATCCACTAAATGTGATTCTGAAGAACTGAATAGATAATGAAAATTATAAGTTTACTTAAAAACTGCCGTTGTAGAATTATGAGATTTTACCACAATCAAACTTTAAAAGTTAAAATCAGCACATTTTGTATAGATAAATAAATTATTAATATGTTTGATTACAAATATTGACACTAATGTATCGCATACAAACCTATGAAAAAGTTAGTTTCAACATTCACTGACCCCATTCAATGAAACATATAATGCTTAATATTAAATAATAAGTAAACCATTAAACTTAAATATGAGCCAAGGCTCTATAAGCATTTGTAAATGTCCACATTGTGTTAAATCTACTGTGCCATATATGACAATCCTGTTTGCAAAGCTGGCTGTATTTCCTATTTATAGAAAGTATGTTACAGTCAGCCGGATTCCCGTGCTAATTTACTTCCTTGTTTGCTGGCCAATGACAGCGGTTCGCTAATGTGCTGGCATGTCACTGTCAACGTGCACAATCTGTTTGTGGTCACGTGTTCGTGTATTCATGCCAAAACTGCTACTTTGTTACTATCATATGCATGGCTTCCTGTTGTAATTCCAGTAAATTGTAGTTATTTTCTTTATACAATTTAGTTATGCTACTGATTAAAGGACTTTCATAGGTGTATATAACGCATATATGGGGACATTTTTATGTCTGTCTGGGGATTTTCGTGTTTGCAAAGACATTTATCCGCCTAATGTAATAATGACCTACAAAAGTGCAAATTAGCATAGAATTGTATTCATGGTGGTTATCCTGTTGTTTACTTCCCTTCCTGAGACAACTCACGCACCAGACCAGGATATTCTGTTTATGGCACAATGGAAATATTTAATATTATCTATGTATTAAAATTTATTTTTGGAGTGTTTTAAGATCACACATAGTCACAGTGTTTTTTTAATTAATTAGAATTGTAAATATTTAAGTACATTGTAAATTGTGTCGTATTAACAACTTTTTTATAATATTAATTAATTTCTACAAAAGCTGTGAATTTTGAAAGTAATGTATGTGTCAGGTTGGCACTTTTAAATAAGATTTAATTATTTACTAATGTCTTGTGATTATAATTATGCGCATGACGTAGGTCAAGTCTGTCCTTAGCAACAATGTGTTCACCTGTGCATACTAAGGTAGTTATGGTATCTGACAGACAGTCTGTCTGTCTGTACAGTTCTCATCTACTAGTTCAAACAGTTGCCTTACAAATGTTTTTTGTCGCAAAGAAAAAAATTGGGGCTAAAATTTAAGAATGGTATATGACTAAATGTTTGTCAGCATCACTGGACAAGGCTCTATAAGCTTATATGTGGTTGCTAGGCAACAGTCACATACTGGACCCCTAGATATCATGAAAGTTTGGCACTTCAGGTGCAAACAGAGAGAACCACACACCTTCATATGCACACAAACACACTTAAAAGTACTTTTACTTACTTCTTGCTGTTAGAGCCTTGAACCAATTGTTTACTTAACATATGGATAATATAATATTGACTTTTTTATTAGTTGTGTTCACTATAATCTTATTTAGACCAACAGTGTACTTGTTTTATTAATATAATTTAGCAGGGGCCAGATGATGCCCATATCGCAGTCATGTGTTTGTATGCATGTTTTGATTCTTTATTGAAATGACCATGACTGTTCAATGTGTATTTACCACCTTGATCTGTGACATGTGACATGACTGATAAATGGATGATTCTTTTTGCAGGTGATCAACACACTGTCCAAACTGTCAAACACTCCACTTGCCCAGGAGAGTAAGATTAAGTAAGTAAATTGCGTTGACATAGTTCCGTTAATTGGCCAGCAGCGAATGTAATGTACGTTTATCTGCATGGTGCAGTTAATTGGTGCTTGTTACTCTGTAGTATGTACCATTGATATTGGTTGTCCATTGTGTTTGTCCTAGACCCTGTTCATTGTGGCCACCAGTGTTCTATGTCAATGAATCCATTAATAGCCTGTTTACTTGTGTCCCCAAAATACAAACTCATTTCTGTGTATGTCTATATATTGGCTCTATATATATATTGGCTCTTAACATTTTGCCAGTCAGCTCCACCATGCAATTATCATATAAGTTGAACATTGACATGTCAGAGTACAGTATTATATCTGTCTTTCTCCTGTCTGCTGACAGTTGCCAGCTGAGTTCTGTCACCCGGATTTCAACTCTAATTTCATACTCATGATGTGACAGCAGACAGCTGTGCACGTGACAGTCTCGTGTAGATGTCACAAGTTGACACCTGTAGCTTTCAATTTTCTCACTGAAAGTTTACTTTACCCATGTGACATCACTGAATGGTACTAATAAGTAACAAGTGGAATATATACAAAATTACTACGTACTTGCTGTTGAAAGTTTAAAGTAGACTTCTGAAAGTATTAACCGATGTAGTGGTGGTGAACATTTCAATATCAATCTTGTACATTATGAAAGAAGTGTTTTTTCTGACCAAATTATTGGTACAGTAATAGTCAGTAAATGTCTACATTTTCAGTAAACTAATTAATAAGCCATTGTGCTGCCACATTCCCATTTGTTTACTATGCAGGGCCCTGTGTCATTTCTCTGCTGTGGTATGTGGTCAGAGTTGATATCCCTTCTACTTAACGGTGACAGTGGCAGACAGCCACTAATAGGAACCTGTCAATAGTATGTTTACTTTGTAAGGCAGCATCGATGACATAAAACTAAGAAATGTCATGGTAGGAAGACAATCACATATAAACAACGAACCCAGTGTGACTGACATTAAATATGACATGTTGGTAAGGAAAGTGAAAAATACTAGAAAAAACTAGCATAAAATGTGATGAAGCATATGATTATGCATATATCAGGAAATTTACTATTTATTTCTCCCAAACAATAAAACAAAGATACATGGCATTCTTGAAGTTTTCATTATATACAATTATTTTGCACGTGAAAATGAAAAAAATCACCGAACTATCAACATAATCATTGAACAATTAAACGTACAATAGATATATGTCAATTCAGTGGGATGGGATGGCAGACTCCAATTTTTTATTGATATTGATTGCTGCCATTAGAAATAGCCTGTATTATCGATATAAATAAACTTTGCAGTATCATAACAAACCGGCCTGAAACAAATGTTGTACCAGTCCTGCCTCATGAACCAAACAGTACCGTGGCCTCATATTTCCATACCATGTGTATGATTACTTGTTGACAGTGACATTCCTTCAATGTGCCCTGTCATTTATCAGCTGGCTATACGCATGTAACCATGCTAGCACCTTCAGTTTCAATGAACTATTCCCATGCCAGATATAATCACTTGTTTCCCTTGAGGCCATGTAGATTTGGGTTAGATAGTGAAGGTTATCAAACGGTTGGCTTGAGAAGCAAGTGTGCTTGTATTGAAATTTAGGTTAAATCGCATTTCCATTGGACCTGTATTTGAAATCGTTTTCTACAGGAAACACTAGGTGCAGTAATCCTTGTTACTGATGGCACAGGAACAGGAAACACTAGGTGCAGTAATCCTTGTTAGTGATGGCACAGGAACAGGAAACACTAGGTGCAGTAGTCCTTGTTACTGATGGCACAGGAACAGGAAACACTAGGTGCAGTAGTCCTTGTTACTGATGGCACAGGAACAGGAAACACTAGGTGCAGTAATCCTTGTTAGTGATGGCACAGGAACAGGAAACACTAGGTGCAGTAATCCTTGTTAGTGATGGCACAGGAACAGGAAACACTAGGTGCAGTAGTCCTTGTTACTGATGGCACAGGAACAGGAAACACTAGGTGCAGTAGTCCTTGTTACTGATGGCACAGGAACAGGAAACACTAGGTGCAGTAATCCTTGTTAGTGATGGCACAGGAACAGGAAACACTAGGCACAGTAATCCTTGTTACTGATGGCACAGGAACAGGAAACACTAGGTGCAGTAATCCTTGTTACTGATGGCACAGGAACAGGAAACACTAGGCACAGTAATCCTTGTTACTGATGGCACAGGAACAGGAAACACTAGGTGCAGTAATCCTTGTTAGTGATGGCACAGGAACAGGAAACACTAGGCGCAGTAATCCTTGTTACTGATGGCACAGGAACAGGAAACACTAGGTGCAGTAATCCTTGTTACTGATGGCACAGGAACAGGAAACACTAGGTGCAGTAATCCTTGTTAGTGATGGAACAGGAACAGGAAACACTAGGTGCAGTAATCCTTGTTACTGATGGCACAGGAACAGGAAACACTAGGTGCAGTAGTCCTTGTTAGTGATGGCACAGGAACAGGAAACACTACCCGTATCTGTTAGGTGGCACAGACAGGGAACACTAGGGCAGTAATCCTTGTTAGCGGTGGCACAGGAACAGGAAACACTAGGTGCAGTAATCCTTGTTAGTGGTGGCACAGGAACAGGAAACACTAGGTGCAGTAATCCTTGTTAGTGGTGGCACAGGAACAGGAAACACTAGGTGCAGTAGTCCTTGTTAGTGGTGGCACAGGAACAGGAAACACTAGGTGCAGTAATCCTTGTTAGTGGTGGCACAGGAACAGGAAACACTAGGTGCAGTAATCCTTGTTAGTGGTGGCACAGGAACAGGAAACACTAGGTGCAGTAATCCTTGTTAGTGATGGCACAGGAACAGGAAACACTAGGTGCAGTAGTCCTTGTTAGTGGTGGCACAGGAACAGGAAACACTAGGTGCAGTAGTCCTTGTTAGTGATGGCACAGGAACAGGAAACACTAGGTGCAGTAGTCCTTGTTAGTGATGGCACAGGAACAGGAAACACTAGGTGCAGTAGTCCTTGTTAGTGATGGCACAGGAACAGGAAACACTAGGTGCAGTAGTCCTTGTTAGCGATGGCACAGGAACAGGAAACACTAGGTGCAGTAATCCTTGTTAGTGATGGCACAGGAACAGGAAACACTAGGTGCAGTAGTCCTTGTTAGTGATGGCACAGGAACAGGAAACACTAGGTGCAGTAGTCCTTGTTAGTGATGGCACAGGAACAGGAAACACTAGGTGCAGTAATCCTTGTGAGTGGTGGCACAGGAACAGGAAACACTAGGTGCAGTAGTCCTTGTTAGTGATGGCACAGGAACAGGAAACACTAGGTGCAGTAGTCCTTGTTAGTGATGGCACAGGAACAGGAAACACTAGGTGCAGTAATCCTTGTTAGTGATGGCACAGGAACAGGAAACACTAGGTGCAGTAATCCTTGTTAGTGATGGCACAGGAACAGGAAACACTAGGTGCAGTAATCCTTGTTAGCGATGGCACAGGAACAGGAAACACTAGGTGCAGTAGTCCTTGTTAGTGATGGCACAGGAACAGGAAACACTAGGTGCAGTAATCCTTGTTAGTGATGGCACAGGAACAGGAAACACTAGGTGCAGTAGTCCTTGTTAGTGATGGCACAGGAACAGGAAACACTAGGTGCAGTAGTCCTTGTTAGTGATGGCACAGGAACAGGAAACACTAGGTGCAGTAGTCCTTGTTAGTGATGGCACAGGAACAGGAAACACTAGGTGCAGTAGTCCTTGTTAGTGATGGCACAGGAACAGGAAACACTAGGTGCAGTAGTCCTTGTTAGTGATGGCACAGGAACAGGAAACACTAGGTGCAGTAGTCCTTGTTAGTGATGGCACAGGAACAGGAAACACTAGGTGCAGTAGTCCTTGTTAGCGATGGCACAGGAACAGGAAACACTAGGCGCAGTAATCCTTGTTAGCGATGGCACAGGAACAGGAAACACTAGGCGCAGTAATCCTTGTTAGCGATGGCACAGGAACAGGAAACACTAGGCGCAGTAATCCTTGTTAGCGATGGCACAGGAACAGGAAACACTAGGCGCAGTAATCCTTGTTAGCGATGGCACAGGAACAGGAAACACTAGGCGCAGTAATCCTTGTTAGCGATGGCACAGGAACAGGAAACACTAGGCGCAGTAATCCTTGTTAGTGATGGCACAGGAACAGGAAACACTAGGCGCAGTAATCCTTGTTAGCGATGGCACAGGAACAGGAAACACTAGGCGCAGTAATCCTTGTTAGTGATGGCACAGGAACAGGAAACACTAGGCGCAGTAATCCTTGTTAGTGATGGCACAGGAACAGGAAACACTAGGTGCAGTAGTCCTTGTTAGTGATGGCACAGGAACAGGAAACACTAGGTGCAGTAGTCCTTGTTAGTGATGGCACAGGAACAGGAAACACTAGGTGCAGAAAGTCCTTGTTAGTGATGGCACAGGAACAGGAAACACTAGGTGCAGTAATCCTTGTTAGTGATGGCACAGGAACAGGAAACACTAGGTGCAGTAGTCCTTGTTAGTGATGGCACAGGAACAGGAAACACTAGGTGCAGTAATCCTTGTTAGTGATGGCACAGGAACAGGAAACACTAGGCGCAGTAATCCTTGTTAGCGATGGCACAGGAACAGGAAACACTAGGCGCAGTAATCCTTGTTAGCGATGGCACAGGAACAGGAAACACTAGGCGCAGTAATCCTTGTTAGCGATGGCACAGGAACAGGAAACACTAGGCGCAGTAATCCTTGTTAGCGATGGCACAGGAACAGGAAACACTAGGTGCAGAAAGTCCTTGTTAGTGATGGCACAGGAACAGGAAACACTAGGCGCAGTAATCCTTGTTAGTGATGGCACAGGAACAGGAAACACTAGGTGCAGAAAGTCCTTGTTAGCGATGGCACAGGAACAGGAAACACTAGGCGCAGAAAGTCCTTGTTAGTGATGGCACAGGAACAGGAAACACTAGGTGCAGTAATCCTTGTTAGTGATGGCACAGGAACAGGAAACACTAGGTGCAGAAAGTCCTTGTTAGCGATGGCACAGGAACAGGAAACACTAGGCGCAGTAATCCTTGTTAGCGATGGCACAGGAACAGGAAACACTAGGCGCAGTAATCCTTGTTAGCGATGGCACAGGAACAGGAAACACTAGGCGCAGTAATCCTTGTTAGCGATGGCACAGGAACAGGAAACACTAGGCGCAGTAATCCTTGTTAGCGATGGCACAGGAACAGGAAACACTAGGCGCAGTAATCCTTGTTAGCGATGGCACAGGAACAGGAAACACTAGGCGCAGTAATCCTTGTTAGCGATGGCACAGGAACAGGAAACACTAGGCGCAGTAATCCTTGTTAGCGATGGCACAGGAACAGGAAACACTAGGCGCAGTAATCCTTGTTAGGATGGCACAGGAACAGGAAACACTAGGCGCAGTAATCCTTGTTAGTGATGGCACAGGAACAGGAAACACTAGGCGCAGTAATCCTTGTTAGTGATGGCACAGGAACAGGAAACACTAGGCGCAGTAATCCTTGTTAGCGATGGCACAGGAACAGGAAACACTAGGCGCAGTAATCCTTGTTAGCGATGGCACAGGAACAGGAAACACTAGGCGCAGTAATCCTTGTTAGCGATGGCACAGGAACAGGAAACACTAGGCGCAGTAATCCTTGTTAGTGATGGCACAGGAACAGGAAACACTAGGCGCAGTAATCCTTGTTAGCGATGGCACAGGAACAGGAAACACTAGGCGCAGTAATCCTTGTTAGTGATGGCACAGGAACAGGAAACACTAGGTGCAGTAATCCTTGTTAGTGATGGCACAGGAACAGGAAACACTAGGCGCAGTAATCCTTGTTAGTGATGGCACAGGAACAGGAAACACTAGGCGCAGTAATCCTTGTTAGTGATGGCACAGGAACAGGAAACACTAGGCGCAGTAATCCTTGTTAGTGATGGCACAGGAACAGGAAACACTAGGCGCAGTAATCCTTGTTAGTGATGGCACAGGAACAGGAAACACTAGGTGCAGTAATCCTTGTTAGTGATGGCACAGGAACAGGAAACACTAGGCGCAGTAATCCTTGTTAGTGATGGCACAGGAACAGGAAACACTAGGCGCAGTAATCCTTGTTAGTGATGGCACAGGAACAGGAAACACTAGGTGCAGTAATCCTTGTTAGCGATGGCACAGGAACAGGAAACACTAGGTGCAGTAATCCTTGTTAGTGATGGCACAGGAACAGGAAACACTAGGTGCAGTAATCCTTGTTAGTGATGGCACAGGAACAGGAAACACTAGGCGCAGTAATCCTTGTTAGTGATGGCACAGGAACAGGAAACACTAGGTGCAGTAATCCTTGTTAGTGATGGCACAGGAACAGGAAACACTAGGCGCAGTAATCCTTGTTAGTGATGGCACAGGAACAGGAAACACTAGGTGCAGTAATCCTTGTTAGTGATGGCACAGGAACAGGAAACACTAGGTGCAGTAATCCTTGTTAGTGATGGCACAGGAACAGGAAACACTAGGCGCAGTAATCCTTGTTAGTGATGGCACAGGAACAGGAAACACTAGGCGCAGTAATCCTTGTTAGTGATGGCACAGGAACAGGAAACACTAGGTGCAGTAATCCTTGTTAGTGATGGCACAGGAACAGGAAACACTAGGTGCAGTAATCCTTGTTAGTGATGGCACAGGAACAGGAAACACTAGGCGCAGTAATCCTTGTTAGCGATGGCACAGGAACAGGAAACACTAGGTGCAGTAATCCTTGTTAGTGATGGCACAGGAACAGGAAACACTAGGCGCAGTAATCCTTGTTAGTGATGGCACAGGAACAGGAAACACTAGGCGCAGTAATCCTTGTTAGTGATGGCACAGGAACAGGAAACACTAGGCGCAGTAATCCTTGTTAGCGATGGCACAGGAACAGGAAACACTAGGTGCAGTAGTCCTTGTTAGTGATGGCACAGGAACAGGAAACACTAGGTGCAGTAATCCTTGTTAGTGATGGCACAGGAACAGGAAACACTAGGCGCAGTAATCCTTGTTAGTGATGGCACAGGAACAGGAAACACTAGGCGCAGTAATCCTTGTTAGCGATGGCACAGGAACAGGAAACACTAGGTGCAGTAATCCTTGTTAGCGATGGCACAGGAACAGGAAACACTAGGCGCAGTAATCCTTGTTAGTGATGGCACAGGAACAGGAAACACTAGGCGCAGTAATCCTTGTTAGCGATGGCACAGGAACAGGAAACACTAGGCGCAGTAATCCTTGTTAGTGATGGCACAGGAACAGGAAACACTAGGTGCAGTAGTCCTTGTTAGTGATGGCACAGGAACAGGAAACACTAGGCGCAGTAATCCTTGTTAGTGATGGCACAGGAACAGGAAACACTAGGTGCAGTAGTCCTTGTTAGTGATGGCACAGGAACAGGAAACACTAGGCGCAGTAATCCTTGTTAGTGATGGCACAGGAACAGGAAACACTAGGTGCAGTAATCCTTGTTAGTGATGGCACAGGAACAGGAAACACTAGGTGCAGTAGTCCTTGTTAGTGATGGCACAGGAACAGGAAACACTAGGTGCAGTAATCCTTGTTAGTGATGGCACAGGAACAGGAAACACTAGGTGCAGTAGTCCTTGTTAGCGATGGCACAGGAACAGGAAACACTAGGTGCAGTAATCCTTGTTAGTGATGGCACAGGAACAGGAAACACTAGGCGCAGTAATCCTTGTTAGTGATGGCACAGGAACAGGAAACACTAGGCGCAGTAATCCTTGTTAGTGATGGCACAGGAACAGGAAACACTAGGTGCAGTAGTCCTTGTTAGCGATGGCACAGGAACAGGAAACACTAGGCGCAGTAATCCTTGTTAGTGATGGCACAGGAACAGGAAACACTAGGTGCAGTAGTCCTTGTTAGCGATGGCACAGGAACAGGAAACACTAGGCGCAGTAATCCTTGTTAGTGATGGCACAGGAACAGGAAACACTAGGTGCAGTAATCCTTGTTAGTGATGGCACAGGAACAGGAAACACTAGGTGCAGTAGTCCTTGTTAGCGATGGCACAGGAACAGGAAACACTAGGTGCAGTAATCCTTGTGAGTGGTGGCACAGGAACAGGAAACACTAGGCGCAGTAATCCTTGTTAGTGATGGCACAGGAACAGGAAACACTAGGTGCAGTAATCCTTGTTAGCGATGGCACAGGAACAGGAAACACTAGGTGCAGTAGTCCTTGTTAGTGATGGCACAGGAACAGGAAACACTAGGCGCAGTAATCCTTGTTAGTGATGGCACAGGAACAGGAAACACTAGGCGCAGTAATCCTTGTTAGTGATGGCACAGGAACAGGAAACACTAGGTGCAGTAATCCTTGTTAGTGATGGCACAGGAACAGGAAACACTAGGCGCAGTAATCCTTGTTAGTGGTGGCACAGGAACAGGAAACACTAGGTGCAGTAATCCTTGTTAGTGGTGGCACAGGAACAGGAAACACTAGGCGCAGTAATCCTTGTTAGTGATGGCACAGGAACAGGAAACACTAGGTGCAGTAATCCTTGTGAGTGGTGGCACAGGAACAGGAAACACTAGGCGCAGTAATCCTTGTTAGCGATGGCACAGGAACAGGAAACACTAGGTGCAGTAATCCTTGTTAGTGATGGCACAGGAACAGGAAACACTAGGCGCAGTAATCCTTGTTAGTGATGGCACAGGAACAGGAAACACTAGGCGCAGTAGTCCTTGTTAGCGATGGCACAGGAACAGGAAACACTAGGCGCAGTAATCCTTGTTAGTGATGGCACAGGAACAGGAAACACTAGGTGCAGTAATCCTTGTTAGTGGTGGCACAGGAACAGGAAACACTAGGCGCAGTAATCCTTGTTAGCGATGGCACAGGAACAGGAAACACTAGGTGCAGTAATCCTTTTAGTGATGGCACAGGAACAGGAAACACTAGGCGCAGTAATCCTTGTTAGTGGTGGCACAGGAACAGGAAACACTAGGCGCAGTAATCCTTGTTAGTGATGGCACAGGAACAGGAAACACTAGGTGCAGTAATCCTTGTTAGCGATGGCACAGGAACAGGAAACACTAGGCGCAGTAATCCTTGTTACTGATGGCACAGGAACAGGAAACACTAGGTGCAGTAATCCTTGTTAGTGATGGCACAGGAACAGGAAACACTAGGCGCAGTAATCCTTGTTAGCGATGGCACAGGAACAGGAAACACTAGGTGCAGTAATCCTTGTTAGTGATGGCACAGGAACAGGAAACACTAGGTGCAGTAATCCTTGTTAGTGATGGCACAGGAACAGGAAACACTAGGTGCAGTAATCCTTGTTAGTGATGGCACAGGAACAGGAAACACTAGGCGCAGTAATCCTTGTTAGTGATGGCACAGGAACAGGAAACACTAGGCGCAGTAATCCTTGTTAGTGATGGCACAGGAACAGGAAACACTAGGCGCAGTAATCCTTGTTAGTGATGGCACAGGAACAGGAAACACTAGGTGCAGTAATCCTTGTGAGTGGTGGCACAGGAACAGGAAACACTAGGCGCAGTAATCCTTGTTAGTGATGGCACAGGAACAGGAAACACTAGGCGCAGTAATCCTTGTTAGCGATGGCACAGGAACAGGAAACACTAGGTGCAGTAATCCAGAGATAGCCAGAGCAATGGAAATGCACATTGGCGTACTGAGCTTAACTGGATAGTAAGTTTTCTTATTTTGGACAGGCATTTCCCATTGTCGTGCTACAGAGGAATTCTGTATTTGGTCGAATCCTGAAGTCATCTCATGTTCAAAATGCTTTTTTTGTTGTGTCCCTATTTTTTCAAAAACTGTAGTAATATTTTCTGTAATTTTGTACTGATACTCCATGTCATAAGGCCACTGTGATTCACCAAAATGACAATAATTTGTTACAGTACAGTGTACTTCAGGGCATCATGGCCCAATTTTATTAAGTCAATTATTTAATATTATTAACATTATCTTTAATTCAACAAAAGTTCAGACTTACTCTTCAGTTAATTACATTCTCACCTGTTATAATGTTGTCTCTGTGTAACCAGAGGAATGCATTTCTTCATCTCGGGACCCCGTGACCCGTGTGAAAATGGCTCATCTATGTTCTGTCATGGCTAATGGATGATGTTGATGAATTAATGTAATGTAACAATAATAACGTACCATTAAACCATCACCAAAAATACATGTTCTGTTTCTAGCAATTTCTGCAATGTCCCATAATATGAATTATGCCAAGAAAACCCTGAAATGCACAGACAGAAGTCATTGTGTCATGGATGCACAGACATAAAAGTAATTGTGTCACGTATGCACAGACATAGAAGTCATTGTGTCACGGATGCACAGACATAGAAGTCATTGTGTCACGGATGCACAGACAAAAAAGTCATTGTGTCACGGATGCACAGACATAGAAGTCATTGTGTCACGGATGCACAGACATAGAAGTCATTGTGTCACGGATGCAGTGATCCTGAAATGGCAATATTTGAATGTGTTTATTCTGAGGTGCTCATTTGTTCCAGGGGTTTCACAACATCAGATGCGGTGGCGCGCAGAAACAGCGACTACCGGTCACTGGAGGGAATCGCTGCGTGAGTACCTAGAACTACCTGCCTCTATAACCTGTCTCTTATTTAACAAACTTCTTAGCCGTGTTTCTGTGGTTTTTTTGTTTCAAGTGTCCAGGGTGTCTCAAGTCATCAAGCTAGCATAAGTGGGACAAAGTACTGTTGTTTCACTACAGTGAGATAAATTAAAAGTGAAAAATATTATTAATTAAGCATTAATTTTTTGGTGTAATTGGAACAAAATAAAGTGCTATTTCACAAAGAATGATATTGCACCAATTTTCCCAAATGCTCTTCCAGCACTCGATATTACGTTTTTTTATCCAGTACGCTGCATTTTGCGGGAACTGTGTATATTTTGATAAAAAACATGTCTCATAAGAAGATCACAGGTGATGTCATGTGGACTTTTCTGAAGCTCTGTGAAATTAAATGAAGATGTTTTAATTGTGGTGTCCCTATTTTTGGACGTCATTCAAATGAAACAAGCAGTGATTCCACATTGACCTGCGTGAAACTTATTCTTGCCTATTTGTTTTATGAAATAGAGATTGCGGAAATAATAAATGAGAAAGCAAAGTTAGATAACGATTTTTAGTTAAGGTACCATCACTACCATGTTGCTATTACTGTATATAACATTGTGCACCATATCTAGTCTATTAAGTGTACACACCCTAATTAGTGTCAGCCATGTCTGATATCAGTCTGACAGAAACATACAGATCTATCATTTATTGTCATTACTTCCCCATCAACTACAGAATGAGTGACAGCAGCAAAAAGACCCTGCTGCATCTGAAGCCTTTTGACCACATCTGGATGAACATATAATCTCTAGACAATTTATATTGCCATGTGCCATCCCAGCTTCAGCTTTACATCAGTGGCACCATGTTAGTTTACATCAGTGGCACCATGTTATTTTACACCAGTGGCACCATGTTAGTTTACATCAGTGGCACCATGTTAGTTTACACCAGTGGCACCATGTTATTTTACACCAGTGGCACCATGTTAGTTTACACAGTGGCACCATGTTAGTTTACATCAGTGGCACCATGTTAGTTTACATCAGTGGCACCATGTTAGTTTACATCAGTGGCACCATGTTAGTTTACATCAGTGGCACCATGTTAGTTTACATCAGTGGCACCATGTTAGTTTACATCAGTGGCACCATGTTAGTTTACATCAGTGGCACCATGTTAGTTTACATCAGTGGCACCATGTTAGTTTACATCAGTGGCACCATGTTAGTTTACACCAGTGGCACCATGTTAGTTTACATCAGTGGCACCATGTTAGTTTACATCAGTGGCACCATGTTAGTTTACATCAGTGGCACCATGTTAGTTTACATCAGTGGCACCATGTTAGTTTACACCAGTGGCACCATGTTAGTTTACACCAGTGGCACCATGTTAGTTTACATCAGTGGCACCATGTTAGTTTACACCAGTGGCACCATGTTAGTTTACATCAGTGGCACCATGTTAGTTTACACAGTGGCACCATGTTAGTTTACATCAGTGGCACCATGTTAGTTTACATCAGTGGCACCATGTTAGTTTACACCAGTGGCACCATGTTAGTTTACATCAGTGGCACCATGTTAGTTTACACCAGTGGCACCATGTTAGTTTACATCAGTGGCACCATGTTAGTTTACATCAGTGGCACCATGTTAGTTTACACCAGTGGCACCATGTTAGTTTACACCAGTGGCACCATGTTAGTTTACACCAGTGGCACCATGTTAGTTTACACCAGTGGCACCATGTTAGTTTACACAGTGGCACCATGTTAGTTTACATCAGTGGCACCATGTTAGTTTACATCAGTGGCACCATGTTAGTTTACACCAGTGGCACCATGTTAGTTTACACCAGTGGCACCATGTTAGTTTACACCAGTGGCACCATGTTAGTTTACACCAGTGGCACCATGTTAGTTTACATCAGTGGCACCATGTTAGTTTACACCAGTGGCACCATGTTAGTTTACATCAGTGGCACCATGTTAGTTTACATCAGTGGCACCATGTTAGTTTACACCAGTGGCACCATGTTAGTTTACACCAGTGGCACCATGTTAGTTTACACAGTGGCACCATGTTAGTTTACACCAGTGGCACCATGTTAGTTTACACCAGTGGCACCATGTTAGTTTACATCAGTGGCACCATGTTAGTTTACATCAGTGGCACCATGTTAGTTTACACCAGTGGCACCATGTTAGTTTACATCAGTGGCACCATGTTAGTTTACACCAGTGGCACCAAATGTTTAGTTTACATCAGTGGCACCATGTTAGTTTACACCAGTGGCACCATGTTACTTTACATCAGTGGCACCATGTTAGTTTACATCAGTGGCACCTCATGTTAGTCATTACCAGTGGAAACCGTTGTTTACATCAGTGGCAATCTGACATGTTATTTCCACACCAGTGGCACCTGTTAGTTTCATCAGTGGCACCATGTTACTTTACATCAGTGGCACCATGTTAGTTTACACCAGTGGCACCATGTTAGTTTACACCAGTGGCACCATGTTAGTTTACACCAGTGGCACCATGTTAGTTTACATCAGTGGCACCATGTTAGTTTACACCAGTGGCACCATGTTACTTTACATCAGTGGCACCATGTTAGTTTACATCAGTGGCACCATGTTAGTTTACACCAGTGGCACCATGTTAGTTTACATCAGTGGCACCATGTTAGTTTACACCAGTGGCACCATGTTAGTTTACATCAGTGGCACCATGTTAGTTTACATCAGTGGCACCATGTTAGTTTACACCAGTGGCACCATGTTAGTTTACACCAATGGCACCATGTTAGTTTACACCAGTGGCACCATGTTAGTTTACATCAGTGGCACCATGTTATTTTACATCAGTGGCACCATGTTAGTTTACACCAGTGGCACCATGTTAGTTTACACCAGTGGCACCATGTTAGTTTACACCAGTGGCACCATGTTAGTTTACACCAGTGGCACCATGTTAGTTTACATCAGTGGCACCATGTTAGTTTACACCAGTGGCACCATGTTAGTTTACACCAGTGGCACCATGTTAGTTTACACCAGTGGCACCATGTTAGTTTACACCAGTGGCACCATGTTAGTTTACACCAGTGGCACCATGTTAGTTTACATCAGTGGCACCATATTAGTTTACACCAGAAACAGCAAATTTTGTTTTCCCCCTGGTGGATGACACTGGTGGAACAGTGAACAACTCCAGGGCCACTAGGTGGCGCCTTCATTTGTCATTGTTGAAGAAGCGTGTTTAATTAAGAATTGACGTCTTCCCCACTTACAGCAGTGTCCACGAAGACGAGGACATGTATGGCATGTATGGACAGGATGACGATGATGACAGCAAAATATACGAGGATCTATGTTCATTAAGGGGACCACCGAAAGTACAGGTAGTTGGGGCCACCTGCTGGCTACCTGCCCAGCAAACATTGCAGGCACACGCAGAAAAGTGTCGCATGGAATCATCTCCTTTGAAGCCGTGTATTTTTGCATTGAAATGTGTTTGTTTACTGGAAGACAGAACGAAGCTTTCCAGTTCTTTGACGCCATTTTTACTACTGTGTTCCCACGTCAGGAGTTGTGTTTTAGAACGACTGCATGTCGCGTCCCTATTCCTGGTATGTTCAACGAAGCTTGTCTTCAGTGGAGGACTCGGCCAGGTTTCTGTGTGCATGTGCACAAAGTACTTATGAAATTCATCAAAATTATATTAAATAAGCTAATCTTTCATTAAAATACATCCATTGGAAGCAGTTTTAGTTCAGTTCTGAATTCAAAAGTGAAATAAACTATGTACAGTAATATAAAACATTTGTAAATATAAAAAAGTGAAATTTGAAGCACCATACAAAAAACCAGCATATATATCATTTTACTCTAGTGCAAGTTCGTTTGCTTCCTGGTATTGAGAATGGAACCAAATATGTGACTGACTGCAATACAAGCCACTGTTGAACCTGCCTGCTTCACCAGGATGCAACTAATATTGCATGATGCATTCTTTCCAGTCTTCTCCAGTCAGTTCCTTCCCCCATTTGCACATGTTGTTCCTAGCTTAAAATACCAGAATACAGTGTAGTTATGCCTGTATTCAGTCTAAAAGAAAAACAGCTAGTATCGTGTATTTATGTCCATTTTTTCTGGCCAATTTTGTGAGTTTGAACTTTAGTGCATTTCATTTTGTTAACTCTCCACTACGGTTTTGTTTTTGCAACTGACATACTTTTGGAACCTTGTGGCTATTTGTGCATATTAGCATTTTCATGGCTGAATCATCATTTTGTGAACTTATTCATCAGAGATTTAATATGCTCTGTTGAACTTAAGCTATTTGAGGACACAGTGTCATTTGTAGATAAAATAAAATGAAGTTAAAGACTATTTAAGATGTAGAGTAAGTCACAAAACATCTCAATTAGTTGTCATCAATCCGTCCAACTAGCTGTGGTTCCTGTTTCTGACTTCTGACACTGTGAGAGAGGAATGGAATACTGCGTTCATTTCAGCCGGACACCCTTGCCGTAGTGCTTCAGTTTCCTTATGTTGCAGTGTGGCTGCAACTAATTCCAAAACTGTTTCATTACAAGGTGGATTTACCATGTTATCGTTCTAAGCTGGATATTGCATCGCTACAAATTGTGTTTTCATTGTCATTCTGTAATCTGTAGTACAAAATGAAAAAGTTGGCCAAATGTGTATGGTGTTGATAATGGCAACTTTTCCATTGTGCAAAGCAGAGTTTCCAAGTCTCCAGACGTGCCATGTGGCCGTCTACCTTTTTGATGCTTTTCAAACATTCTCCATTTCTGTGGCTTTCACTCTCAACTGTAGAAACCTCCCACCTTGGAACCCTGAGTAGGGAAGGTCCCTTACTATTTTCCGGGCTCAACTTGGAAGCCCTGTGTTAGATGGTATGACTGCAAATACTAAATACTAGCAAGACATGGTCATGTCTGGTGTCTGTTTCACGGGCACTAAGCTCACCAGGAGCACCCATAAACAAACAGAAGCCGTTTTAAAAGTTTTAAGAGATTTGTCCAAAGGCAAAAATGCCATGTCACAGAGAAAACAATTTCTGTGCCACCGGCTAAAGCATACCAGTGGCGCAATCTGGTGTTGAAAGTCTTTGTAATACTAGGCCACTGTATAGGGAGGGGTAAGATTGGTTCTAAATCCCAAAATGAAGCTTACTACTGCGAGCTCATGAAATGGTAGTGAACCGGTGCACACTGGTCTGTCCTGCTAGACGTGGCTGTGTGTACTCCCTGCTGAGTCTTGCTCTCACCCGCATGCCCTGTGTGTTTGTAGCGAGAAGGACGTAGGTGATTGTGACGAACTGTATGACATTGTTGGACACGAAGAGGAGGATGAGGACATTTATGACGACTTGATGACAGTGCGGTCACGCCTCTCCGTCACCGCGGTACGGTCCCTTCTCGCAGGCTTCTTGTAATGGACAGTGCAGCATCTCAACTGGACTACCAAGTGCTGCATTGATGTCATAGGAGCCTGTTTAAATATTGCAACAATGTAACAAAGTTAAGAGTATTTTATCACTGCTTTGAGTGTCTGCATTCATTGATAATATATAACTCTGAAAGTGTCAATGTTTTATTTCAAATCTGTTGTTGCTTCAGTATTGCCAATAGTAACTCGACCATGTCTTTCTAAACTAGAAAACGCTTATCCACATTTTAGTTCCACGTTTCCCATGTAAAAGTGCTCATTTGCCTTTTTACATGTGCCTGAGTTGTGCCTGGACATGGCTTGGAGAACTTAAAATGCTTGTATGTCGATATGCATGAAACCCTGCTTATATACTACACACAACGGAAAGGGATTGTTCGTACAACCACTTCCCAATTGGCAGTTCTGTCTGAATAATCCATAATTGAAATGTTATGACTATTCAGAGCAGAACTGCTAGAATAACTGAGGTTTTATTGAATTTATTTATATCTTAATGCAGTGATGATTGTGTTACTATTGGTTTGCAAGTCACTGCCAAGATAAACTGTGGTCATTGAACACTGGTCATAGGTCTTTGTACAGATATGTTGAGTCAAGGTATCTTCAGAGAGAATCTTGGGTGACACTGCCTCACTACATTTGCATATATTAATTGTGTAAAATTAATGTAAAACGACAAAGAAATACCATTGTTTATTGGTGAGCCTTTTTAATGTGTTTGTTTATTGAACTTTTGTTAAGGTAGTTAAGGCTATAAATCAAAATAGTGTAGAGTAAATAGAAGATTTGAATTTAATCGATTTTGATCACATAACATATATCATTCTGTGTCTTGTGTAGGGATTACCTGAGCCCAAATGCAAGCGGGACTACTGTATCAAAGAATTGGTTGAGACGGAGAAGAACTATGTCGAAGCTCTCAACATGATAGTCAAAGTAAGTGCTTCTGTCTTGATATCTTTGTGAAATATTCAAATTTTTAAAAGATACAAATGAGATATTCAGCAATTTTGTCACAAGAGTGGCATGCATGCCTTTGGAAATTATGAATGTCAGTGTCGTACCAAATCCATTGCGTTGTGAAATTACTTGGTCTCCATGCTATATTCTGTCAAGTTCTCCCCGGGTGCAATCTGTCTTAGCGTCTATGCTATATTCTGTGCACCTGTCAAGTTCTCCCCGGGTGCAATCTGTCTTAGTATCTATGCCATATTCTGTGCACCTGTCAAGTTCTCCCCGGGTGCAATCTGTCTTAGTGTCTATGCCATATTCTGTGCACCTGTCAAGTTCTCCCCGGGTGCAATCTGTCTTAGTGTCTATGCTATATTCTGTGCACCTGTCAAGTTCTCCCCGGGTGCAATCTGTCTTAGTGTCTATGCTATATTCTGTGCACCTGTCAAGTTCTCCCCGGGTGCAATCTGTCTTAGTGTCTATGCCATATTCTGTGCACCTGTCAAGTTCTCCCCGGGTGCAATCTGTCTTAGTGTCTATGCTATATTCTGTGCACCTGTCAAGTTCTCCCCGGGTGCAATCTGTCTTAGTGTCTATGCTATATTCCCTGTGCAATCAACAAGTTAGATTGATAGTCTTTTATTGCATAGATAACAAGGCTAACGTGTTTGAAAGGAATTGTGAGACTGCGCATGTGCAGCTACCCAGGCACAACTCCAGAGTGGCAGGTGGCATAGTTTTGTAATTCAAGGGGTTTGCACTACAATGGTGTGAACATTTTCAGTTGTCAGTATTCGGTTTTTTTACAAGCCTCAACAGGGTGCATTTCGAGGCATGGGCACTCTAGACTTGTCGGTCTGGAACTGCCAGGAGAGTGGCTGTGTTACTACAGAAATGCACCCCCCCTGCTGTTGTCATCAATGTAGCATATTGTGACAAAATGTTTGTGCAGTATCTGTGCTGTTAGACTACACACTGAAGTTATATAGTGATAACTTTGTAATACAAAATCACAACTTTGCAACATTGTACTGAGGTAAAGAAGCAAGTCAGTGGTCCTGTTAGCAATAAGAGCAGAATATGTCGAAAAGATCATATTCATGGGCATAAATTGTAATGTAATTTGCGTCACTGGTCTTCATTTACAGCACTTCATCCGCCCTCTGAAGGACACCCTGTCACCCCAGCAGCACCAGACGATATTCATGCACATAGAGGTACACCAACGCTTACGTATCACCTCGGCTATACTCAGGGAGTCACCAAGATGTGTGCTAACGTATCACCTCAGCTATACTCAGGGAGTCACCAAGATGTGTGCTAACGTATCACCTCGGCTATACTCAGGGAGTCACCAAGATGTATGCTAACGTATCACCTCCGCTATACTCAGGGAGTCACAAGATGTATGCTAACGTATCACCTCGGCTATACTCAGGGAGTCACCAAGATGTGTGCTAACGTATCACCTCGGCTATACTCAGGGAGTCACCAAGATGTATGCTAACGTATCACCTCGGCTATACTCGGGGAGTCACCAAGATGTGTGCTAACGTATCACCTCGGCTATACTCAGGGAGTCACCAAGATGTATGCTAACGTATCACCTCGGCTATACTCAGGGAGTCACCAAGATGTATGCTAACGTATCACCTCGGCTATACTCAGGGAGTCACAAGATGTATGCTAACGTATCACCTCGGCTATACTCAGGGAGTCACCAAGATGTGTGCTAACGTATCACCTCGGCTATACTCAGGGAGTCACAAGATGTGTGCTAACGTATCACCTCGGCTATACTCAGGGAGTCACCAAGATGTGTGCTAACGTATCACCTCGGCTATACTCGGGGAGTCACCAAGATGTGTGCTAACGTATCACCTCGGCTATACTCTGGGAGTCACCAAGATGTGTTCTAACGTATCACCTCGGCTATACTCAGGGAGTCACCAAGATGTGTGCTAACGTATCACCTCGGCTATACTCAGGGAGTCACAAGATGTATGCTAACGTATCACCTCGGCTATACTCAGGGAGTCACCAAGATGTGTGCTAACGTATCACCTCGGCTATACTCAGGGAGTCACCAAGATGTGTGCTAACGTATCACCTCGGCTATACTCAGGGAGTCACAAGATGTATGCTAACGTATCACCTCGGCTATACTCAGGGAGTCACCAAGATGTGTGCTAACGTATCACCTCGGCTATACTCAGGGAGTCACCAAGATGTGTGCTAACGTATCACCTCAGCTATACTCAGGGAGTCACCAAGATGTGTGCTAACGTATCACCTCGGCTATACTCAGGGAGTCACCAAGATGTATGCTTACGTATCACCTCGGCTATACTCAGGGAGTCACCAAGATGTATGCTTACGTATCACCTCGGCTATACTCAGGGAGTCACCAAGATGTATGCTTACGTATCACCTCAGCTATACTCAGGGAGTCACAAGATGTGTGCTAGTTTGGACTGTTACACCTGTTGGAAATGTATCCATCACATCATAAATGATGATGTCTAAAACTGACTGTGATTATATAACAGCTGACAACAGGCTAGAGGCATTCACCAGCCGGTTGTATAAAAATAATAGACTAACCGGTTAAAAAAGTAATTGAAAGTTAACGGTGATTTTAAAATTAAACGAACCTCTTCAGCAAAATTAATTAAATAATTTTTTTTGATTTTGTAGAAAGTATAAGTAAATTAACATAATTGAGTTACTGTAATTAACAGTCGAAATTAACGTGTGCCTGACATAAAGTTATTGCAATGATCCTTGCAGGAGTTGTTCAGGATCCACACCGGCTTCCAGGCTGATCTGAGTCGGGCCTGTAACCCGACTGGCTCTTCTAAGATCACCATCGCCAGCTGCTTCATCAAGTGGAAGGAGAAACTCCTCATCTATGGAGAGTTCTGCTCAAACCTTCCTGATGCACAGGACCTCGTGGACGATGTCTGCAAGAAGGACCCGCAGGTTGAACAAGCCATCATGGTGGGTCCTTGGTCCTGGTTACTCCATTCATTTTATGTGAAAAATGTAGGCACATCCATAGTATTAAAAATAAGTACAGATTGCATGAAATGCATGTATGTAATATAAGTGTATGTGTCAGTGTGGTTGGCAAACCTCTGCATGTGCGCACGCACGCACGCACGCACACACACAGACACACAGACACACACACACACACACACACACACACACACACACACACACACACACACACACACACTCACACACACACACACACACACACACACACACACACACACACACACACACACACACACACACTGACACACACACACACACACACACACACACACACACACACACACACACACACCACACCACACCACACCACACCACACCACACCACACCACAGTGTGTTATTGTGGCATTATGTCGTGCTATATGTGACCCAACACATCAAAATCAGGAATAAGTAGGAAAATAACTTTTTGAGTTAAAGGTACCACCACATGAAAGGTAATTTTATGGGCTTTCAAATGGTACCAAACACAAATGTCTAGCGTTATCGATTGCCAAGTTATTGCTTTATAAAGAGGTGTACCAAGTCATTATCTGAAAAACGATTCTGAGAGAAACAGCTTTTAAGTTTAAGGAAGTATTTTAATACATTTGCAACATAAAGACAGATCACAGGAAGGTGCAATTTTGTACGGTTGTAGACCACCTCAATATGTACAGTGTGTTGAAATTTCACATGTGCAGCTCTTATAGTTTCAGAGATATCCCTTTTGCAAACACTGCACCAAATCAAAAATCGCCAGTAAAATGTTCACAGAAACTAGCCATATGTTCTGTCTGTTTCTGGCTCAGCACGACACGGTCACTGCTTCTTTTGTCATTTTTGTGATGTACCAATGGCAGCAGCCACTTCACGTGATGGGCAGACTGTTGCAGCAGTGGACTGGTGCGGCTTCGGATGTGTCGGCTTTGCTTTGGACAGTTGATATCTGTAGAATTAATTGATCTTGTCAAACAAACACCATTGGTGGATGTTGAGGCCTGGGGGTGGTGGTTCTGTAGGTAGAGCAGCAGGTGGGTGGACTCCTCGCCTGTGCTGCAAATCGAACCGCTGTTTGTCATCGGATGGCTGCTTCCTGGCGAACATGACACTGGGTTCTTCAGACGTCAACCTGATACAAAACAAACATAATAGTCTTAATTTCCCATATTCAAAAAATTTTATCCTGCAAAAGTTCATGTAATGACTGACCATTATTTCAAACTGGAGATATGGACAGTCGATCATTAAATCGAATGACACACACATAGTGAGCCTAGCAGCTAGTGTAATAAGAGGCTAACAGCATAACTGACGAATACCTTGGATCATTTAGAGTCAGCTCTAAATCTTATAAACCTTCCACCTTATCCCTTAACTGCATTAAATCAGTAAATCAAAATGTCTTCTTTCTTACCTGTTGCCAAAAATTTATCCCTCACCTAATAATAAAAAATAGTCTACCTAATAAATGTGATCATTAATTTCATGAAGATCTACAATAATAACAAGCATGTATAAATAAAATAAGTTAAAAACATAATTCTAAATGAATTAGTAGTACATTACCGTACTAGTACATTACCGGTGACACTGATACTGTCACACTCACAACAACGCCACAGGTTTATATGAGTCATGGCATGTCATTGCTAGAGAGTTCAGTGTGACAATGCGTGAGACTGAGCCTGCCACAACAGCAAAACGGTCAATACCCTATGTCTGGCTGTCATCTCCTTTACGTTCGTTTGGGCTGTCAACAATTTCCCAATCCATGAATTGTCGACAGCAGGGTCCATCATCAAAGCACCTGCAACTGCAGACGAATCCACGAACGTGTTCAAGTTCTTGGTCTACATCTACAATTTCAGCAGCATTGGCGTTGCGATCCATGATCGAAGCTGTCGATGTCAACTGTCAGTTGGTAATGGTTTTCCTCGCCACTTTCGCACTCAGGGCCAAAATGACACTCCCTGCTTCACTGTTGGTGTTTGACACGTACAAATCCAGTAAATTCTCCATCCGATACGCATCCAATAGTTGTGTCATAGATTTGTTGTCAAACACTCCGCGCAGATTTTCCATTGCGGCATCAGCGGCTGTGACTGAGCTCTAGGTCTATAGATGTTGATATCGCGCTGCTGTGCAACATCCATGCTGTTGTTGAGTCTGCACAGACTAAAACCTATGTAACTAACAAATACAACTATGGCATTGACAACTTAATAATAGATTAGAATTCGCAGATTTTATACAAAAACGATGTCCAATCATGGCTTTGTGGTTTAAAAGTCAGCCAGCAATCAGTGGGGTGCATTATATCACGTGATTACCCCACAGGGCCCCATTTTCAAGCCTTCTAATTGGCTTTGTACTGACATGTGACAAATTTCGCGCATGGGAATACATCCCATAATAGTTCAGCTTCAAAACGATACCAATATGGCGGGGGTAGGCAGGATGTACGGCGGACACGATGCATCTGAATGCAGCACATTTTTCGTTCTTCGTGCTCACTGAGATCGACATAGCTGTTCCAAATATCTCTTTTTGGCAATGTTATAACTCGTTTTATGATGTTACAACAGCATAATAGTAATCTACGATAACTGGACTAACTAAATTCATCAATATCTAAAATCTACTTTTCCATCCAAAAATATCCATTCGCGCACTTCGAAGCTGAATTGCCGGCTTTGGTAATCCCGATTTATTCCTGATTTTGATGTGTCTGGTCACATATTGTTGTCAGACATGTGACATTGTAGTATTGTGTGTCCAGTGACATGTTCTGGTGTGTTGTAGAATTGTCAGATGAAGGCGAATGAGGGCAAGTTCCGACTGAGAGACCTGCTGTCTGTGCCCATGCAGCGCATCCTCAAGTATCACCTCCTGCTAAAGGTCAGTTATCTGTCCTCAAGTATCACCTCCTGCTAAAGGTCAGTTGTCTGTCCTCGAATGTCACCTCCTGCTAAAGGTCAGTTATCTATCCTCAAGTGTCACCTCCTGCTAAAGGTCAGTTGTCTGTCCTCGAGTGTAACCTCCTGCTAAAGGTCAGTCGTCTGTCATCGAGTGTCACCTCCTGCTAAAGGTCAGTCGTCTGTCCTCGAGTATCACCTCCTGCTAAAGGTCAATCGTCTGTCATCGAGTGTCACCTCCTGCTAAAGGTCAGTCGTCTGTCCTCGAGTGTCACCTCCTGCTAAAGGTCAGTCGTCTGTCCTCGAGTATCACCTCCTGCTAAAGGTCAGTCGTCTGTCCTCGAGTAACACCTCCTGCTAAAGGTCAGTCATCTGTCCTCAAGTATCACCTCCTGCTAAAGGTCAGTCATCTGTCCTCGAGTAACACCTCCTGCTAAAGGTCAGTCGTCTGTCCTCAAGTATCACCTCCTGCTAAAGGTCAGTCGTCTGTCCTCAAGTATCACCTCCTGCTAAAGGTCAGTCGTCTGTCCTCGAGTGTCACCTCCTGCTAAAGGTCAGTCGTCTGTCGTCGAGTGTCACCTCCTGCTAAAGGTCAGTCGTCTGTCCTCGAGTGTCACCTCCTGCTAAAGGTCAGTCGTCTGTCCTCGAGTGTCACCTCCTGCTAAAGGTCAGTCGTCTGTCCTCGAGTTTCACCTCCTGCTAAAGGTCAGTCGTCTGTCCTCAAGTGTCACCTCCTGCTAAAGGTCAGTCATCTGTCCTCGAGTGTCACCTCCTGCTAAAGGTCAGTCGTCTGTCCTCAAGTGTCACCTCCGTCCAGCCCAGAGGACTAGTGTCATCGATTTTGACTTTGCATTGTTATGAAGCTCCTGAAGAGACTGGCCTGTAAACTGTCTTGAAAATATGCACATTTTAAAACATTATGAGATGACTGTGTTATGTTAACAATTCTGTTATAGATGCATTGTTGCAAGATCATTTTGAAGAACTACACACATCTACATACATGTGTAGACATGCATATGTATATATATATATATATATATATATATATATATATATATAATATATATATATATATATATATAGATATAGATATACAATATAATATACATTTGTATGTAATGTATATGTATGTATATGTATATATATATACATATACATATACATATACATATACATATACATATACATATACATATACATATACATATACATATACATATACATATACATATACATACATATAAATATATATATATATATATATATATATATATATATATATATATATATATATGCATATGTAATTTTCTATATATGTATAAATACAAAAATGATGCACACATATATGACACACACATGCACGCACGCACGCACGCACGCACGCACGCACGCACGCACGCACACACACACACACACAAACACACACGTCTAACCAGATTGTGACAGTTTGTCATGTGTTGTGATGTGTTGTAGGAACTGATCCGGCAAACTGACAGCAGTAACCCAGAGCGAGTGAATCTTGACCAAGCCCTGGTGGAGATGGAGGTCAGTGCAGAATTCTGTTTAACAAAAGCGGTGTAATTTGTGAACCAGATTAATTGAGTCGTGTAGGTTTTCAATGCACAGTATTTGAGAATGTCCAGATTTTGCTATTTTGTGCTGACAATAAATAACTTGTTAGCAATTTGCAGTGTGCTTAGATCCAGTTAACTAAAGTTCATCATGATTGTTTTAATAAGGCAGATCAATAGTAAGTCCAAACTCCAATCTTTCTATATAAATGGCTGCACACAATACCAATGAACACAAAATGTAATGACAGGCAGCACTATTTTTCAAGACAGGACGTCATCAAGTTCTGATATATGTCTTTTACAGTAATTCCAAGCTGTCACTGTGCCTTAGTTAAACAGGCTTTTTGTTCTCAGTTGACAAGCCAATTAAATTGAAAACTAAACTAATGCAACTAGGGACAGTGAAGTGGGTGAAGGTTTCGCAGTTTAATGGTTATTGCATTCATTTGTGTAGTATTGTGAAAGAAGTTACGATTTGTCTGTTTTGTCATTGTAGGATCTGTCCTTGTACATCAACGAAGTGAAACGAGACAATGAGGCCTTACAACTGATAACAGAAATCCAGAATAGGTATGTTGCAAGTGCCAGTGGCCCTGCTGTTTGTGTTTGGGTTGTATATATAGTTTTACCCATAATGGGTCGAGTTTTCTGGTCTTTGCATGGCAGTTGAATTCTCCATTTAATGTCAAGTAAGTCTGGTGATATATTTGTGCATACGTGAGTCTAAGATTGGGAATATTATTGACATTCACATATTTTTGGGCAATCTTCTTCAATTGCTGTGATTATACGCAATATGAACAAAGTTTATCACTGTATACATCTTCATCTTCGTGGCTCTGCTTCATCAACGAAGATTCATGAAGGAGGAAGTCCTTGTCTGGTGCAGACATGCAAACCTACCGTAAATCCTGTATTACTAGCCGCGGCTACTAATACAGTAGTGTGTAGTCAAAATGAGGACGAAAACGCCAAAGTTGGGGTGCGGCTTTAAATACAGTAATTTGCTGAGACAAATTGACATTTGGGTCACAAAATTGTCAGTATAAACGTGAAAAACTTACCGAAGAAACGAAGCCGGTTTGATAAATAACACATTGTATTACAATTGCTACTTGTGCTAAACAAATGATATATCCCATGTCCATAAAATGTTCAGAGACAACGATCAGAATATGAAAACATGTCACAGTTAAACACCACAAGACCCTTTCATCGTCGCCGTCAAAGAATGCCTTGGCTAGGTCGGGGAAAGGAACGGCTCGGCGGCGCATTTCATGTATCCATTTCAACATTGGCAACGTCATTGACTGTTGCCGTGGGTCCGCGTGCATCAGACAATCATCATCAAATATGATGAAATAATTCCTTTCACAGTTAATATAATCCTTTGTCAACAGTCGGGATGCGGCTTTAATTAGGGGTGCGGCTAGTAATACAGGATTTACGGTATGTACAAATGTACTGTCAAAATACTGATCAGTTTATGGTAAAACAAACATATGTCCGATTAATATAATAACTGCATTTAAAGGCAGAACTTGTCACAATACCAGCTGGTTTGGCCACGTTGCAAAATTAATTCTGTTTACATAGTACACAGATAAGGTGTCAATATATTGATAATTTGATAATAGAAAACAATTCTGACTAATATAATAGTTTCCTTGTCGCAGTAACAGCTGGTTTGGAAATATTGCAAAATTAATTTACATGTCTGGAATTATTGTGTCTGTTATTGGGTAATATAAAAACTGCTAGAGTTAGTTATATTCATACATTGTGTCTTCTGTTTCAGTATTTTTGACTTACAGATGGTAAGTACATCTTCCTTCAACTCCCTCCTCTCCTCTATAAAGGAAAATCTGTAGACTTTTCCAGAAATATGCCGAACCTACTATCCATACAGACTTAAAACCATCATCAAAATTACAAATATTACACAGTTCAGTAGCTTTGCCATACAATTATTCCTAAGATGCTACACATATATATTTTGTTTTCAGCCAAGAGACACAGAACTGAAAGACTATGGTCGTCTTCTGAAGGATGGTGAATTGAAAGTTCGGCCGCACGAAGATGTGAAAACAAGGAACATAAAGCCTAGGTAGGTTCTTGTTTACCTGAAACAAACTCAAGGCAGAGGTATTTTGGTAGCAACAGGAATCATTCGGGTTACAGTTTCTTGTGTTGTACTGTCTTCCACAATTTGATGTAATGAAATCTCTCTTGTTGGAACACATTTCACATGTCTTGCTGCCTGTTTAAAAGATATCTTCTTGCACAGGGCACCTAATTTGTTGTTAATGCTACTCGTAACATTACAAAATAGTTCCCTTTTTGTTACAGATATATATTTCTCTTTGACAAGGTCATGATGATCTGCAGGACACGGGTATGATATTGCTGTTGTGTTCAGTCTCTAGATCTATCTCAGTTAGCACGCTTGTCACTGCACGCTCAACATTCTACTGATGTCCTGTCTATATGAAAATGTCGATTGTTTGTTGTCCTGTTGGGTTGTCCTGTATTAATATGATCATGTCGATTGTTTGTTGTCCTGTTGGGTTGTCCTGTATTAATATGATCATGTCGATTGTATGTTGTCCTGTTGGGTTGTCCTGTATTAATATGATCATGTCGATTGTATGTTGACGTGTTGCCTTGTCCTGTCTTGATGAACATGTGAATTAAATGTCTGTTTCTGTCTTTGTGAACATGTGAATTAAATGTTTTTCTGTTTCTGTCTTTGTGAACATGTGAATTAAATGTTGTTGTGTTGTCTGTTTCTGTCTTTATGAACATGTGAATTAAATGTTGTTCTGTTGTCTGTTTCTGTCTTTGTGAACATGTGAATTAAATGTTGTTGTGTTGTCTGTTTCTGTCTTTGTGAACATGTGAATTAAATGTTGTTGTGTTGTCTGTTTCTGACTTTGTGAACATTTGAATTAAATGTTGTTCTGTTGTCTGTTTCTGTCTTTGTGAACATGTCAATTAAATGTTGTTCTGTTGTCTGTTTCTGTCTTTGTGAACATGTCAATTAAATGTTGTTCTGTTGTCTGTTTCTGTCTTTGTGAACATGTGAATTAAATGTTGTTGTGTTGTCTGTTTCTGTCTTTGTGAACATGTGAATTAAATGTTGTTGTGTTGTCTGTTTCTGTCTTTGTGAACATGTGAATTAAATGTTGTTCTGTTGTCTGTTTCTGTCTCTATGAACATGTGAATTAAATGTTGTTCTGTTGTCTGTTTCTGTCCCTATGAACATGTGAATTAAATGTTGTTCTGTTGTCTGTTTCTGTCCCTATGAACATGTCAATTAAATGTTGTTCTGTGGTCTGTTTCTGTCTTTGTGAACATGTGAATTAAATGTTGTTGTGTTGTCTGTTTCTGTCTTTGTGAACATGTGAATTAAATGTTGTTGTGTTGTCTGTTTCTGTCTTTATGAACATGTTAATTAAATGTTGTTCTGTGGTCTGTTTCTGTCTTTGTGAACATGTGAATTAAATGTTGTTCTGTTGTCTGTTTCTGTCTTTGTGAACATGTGAATTAAATGTTGTTCTGTTGTCTGTTTCTGTCTTTGTGAACATGTGAATTAAATGTTGTTGTGTTGTCTGTTTCTGTCTTTGTGAATATGTCAATTAAATGTTGTTGTGTTGTCTGTTTCTGTCTTTGTGAATATGTCAATTAAATGTTGTTCTGTTGTCTGTTTCTGTCTTTGTGAATATGTCAATTAAATGTTGTTCTGTTGTCTGTTTCTGTCTCTATGAACATGTTAATTAAATGTTGTTCTGTTGTCTGTTTCTGTCTTTGTGAATATGTTAATTAAATGTTGTTCTGTTGTCTGTTTCTGTCTCTATGAACATGTGAATTAAATGTTGTTCTGTTGTCTGTTTCTGTCTCTATGAACATGTGAATTAAATGTTGTTGTGTTGTCTGTTTCTGTCTTTGTGAATATGTTAATTAAATGTTGTTCTGTTGTCTGTTTCTGTCTCTATGAACATGTGAATTAAATGTTGTTCTGTTGTCTGTTTCTGTCTCTATGAACATGTGAATTAAATGTTGTTCTGTTGTCTGTTTCTGTCTTTGTGAACATGTGAATTAAATGTTGTTGTGTTGTCTGTTTCTGTCTTTGTGAACAGGTGAATTAAATGTTGTTGTGTTGTCTGTTTCTGTCTTTATGAACATGTTAATTAAATGTTGTTCTGTGGTCTGTTTCTGTCTTTGTGAACATGTGAATTAAATGTTGTTCTGTTGTCTGTTTCTGTCTTTGTGAACATGTGAATTAAATGTTGTTCTGTTGTCTGTTTCTGTCTTTGTGAACATGTGAATTAAATGTTGTTCTGTTGTCTGTTTCTGTCTTTGTGAACATGTGAATTAAATGTTGTTGTGTTGTCTGTTTCTGTCTTTGTGAATATGTCAATTAAATGTTGTTGTGTTGTCTGTTTCTGTCTTTGTGAATATGTCAATTAAATGTTGTTCTGTTGTCTGTTTCTGTCTTTGTGAATATGTCAATTAAATGTTGTTCTGTTGTCTGTTTCTGTCTTTGTGAACATGTGAATTAAATGTTGTTCTGTTGTCTGTTTCTGTCTCTATGAACATGTGAATTAAATGTTGTTCTGTTGTCTGTTTCTGTCTTTGTGAACATGTGAATTAAATGTTGTTGTGTTGTCTGTTTCTGTCTTTGTGAACATGTCAATTAAATGTTGTTCTGTTGTCTGTTTCTGTCTTTGTGAATATACATGGACTATAGGTTGTCTTGTCGCCTTGTTCACCACTGTTTGACTTTTATGGTGTTTTGTAATCTTGTTTTTCTACATTGAACGTATAACGTATATGTTGTCCTGTGACCTTGTCCTTCAGTGTTGGATGTTTTACTTGTACCTAGTTGCATGTTGTCCTGTGACCTTGTCCTTCAGTGTCGGATGTTTGACTTGTGTAGTGGCTCATCCATGTAGGACATTGTCCTGTGTGAGCCGCCCTGCCCTGCTGCTTTGGACGAGCCCCCTAATGCCAGCACCCTCTGGGATTGGCTAAATAATTCCTGCTCGATCCATCACTTTCATGTTTTTGTGACTTGTTAATTGGTTATATACCATACACGTTTTGACATAGATGTTCCGATTTTCTCGTGATGATAGGGCGACACGATCTTTATCTTTATAATCATATTTATTCAACTTATGCTGTTAAAGTCCTCATTTCCTCATTTGAATATCTAGATCTCACTTCAGTCAGCAACTTACACGACCGAGCCAGTCATCCATAGGCATGTACACACATAAGAAAAACATGGAATCATAAGAGATATTAATACTGAATAGACAGATAAATGTTACAACTCACTAATATTAGTGAATTGTTGGAACCTGATATCTTGTATTCTTACTTTTCCAACATCTGCTCATTTGTGTCAGTTATGTTATGAAGCCTCAACATTTCTACTAATTCCCGCCATCTTTATACTAACAGTAGCCATGGTGATTTTGTTGTTTTACTAATATTAAACCTGCATTTTGACGTTATCTGCAATGTTTCTGCCTCCCAAATCTGCTTATTTTGCAATTAACATTGAATTTAGAAAAAGTACTATTATTATGATAAATATTATCTGTTATATTTTATGTAAGTGTTGATTGCTAAATGTTGGATTATTGAGCACCACTGTATGTAAATGTTTGTCTTAAAACTACTTTTTAGAAAGTTGAATAAATTTATAATATGATACGCTTTTCGTCAGATATCAGTGGAGCTAGCTGAATTGTTCCCAACTTGCAGCTGTGGCAGAATATGAGCATTGTAGATATTAGATGCTAGGAACTCAACTCATAGGTTGATGGGTCTTATTAACCATGCTTGGAAAACTTACCATACATTTTAGTCAAGAAATACATAGGCATATTGTAGTTGTTAAAGACATGACATCAATTCTTCAATTATTAAGTTTTATTTAGATATTATTCTTAATTCTAGAATAAATATGCTGAAGGTGAATACCTTCAGCATATTGCATTTGGTAAACCCGAGACAACTTTCTCAATTTGAATGTTCCACCTATAAAATGTCAAACTGAATAAAAAAAATATTATTTTTGATCGTCACTTTAGGCTAGGACTGGCATCTCTGCTTGCAAATCCTGTTAGTGTTCCCGGCAAGGGAAACATGTCTCTGTGTTTAGTATCAATAACACAAGAACGCAGTTTTTATTTAAACATTTTGCCTTCCCCACTTCAAATTTTTTTAAACTGGTTAGGGTTTTATATTACCCGGTAAGTGCCATTTGGTGAGTAGTTTATTCTAGGATTAAGAACAATATATGTGTGTGTATATATATATATATATACATACACATATATATATATATATGCAAATATATACATGCATATATGTAGATGTATACATACGTAACTGTCACCAAGGAGTAGACGTCATGTGTGTAACTACCACCGTGACTGTGGGTGTTGGTGTCTGGTGTGTTCTATGTATGAAGCTGGTCACATTGAGACACTGCCATGTTCACGTCTCTTTCTTTCCATTGACCTCCTGTGCGCGCTTACTTCATGTGCCTAACACCAACACCACCGCTGCTACCAATGCTACGGGCATCACAGACTGCCGATAGATTCTTCTGGGTGAGAGACAGTTTTCTGGCTTTTACATTGTTACGCACTCACTAGTGCACTCTCTCTCTCTCTCCCTCCCTCTCTCTCTCTCTCACTCTCGCTCCGATAGAGTAATGCTCATAACATTTGTAATGCTCATTATATACTGTACGATGATTGCTTAAATTAAATGTGATTTGGGTCTTATCGTTAGTGGGAAATAGAAAATATTTTGAAATCCTCTTGACTGGATTCGATGTCGGAATTACAAAAGAATTGCATGTTAGACAATGGTTTGACAATACCTTCTATTTCCTGCTACCAGTAGTTTCACGAGGGCCCACATTGCATGCGATTTACGTGGTAATCGAAAGGTGTATAAGAGGCGTAATATTTGGGTTGTAATGTTACTGCCTGCCTCAGTTAACATTGTTTGAGTAAAATTTTGTTATTATGCATTTCAGTCAGATCAGCTCTGGTGACATGCATATGTGTTCTAATATTTGGGGCCATTGATTGCTGTGTTCAGGGGTCGAATAAATGACACAACCAAAAATTTGTGTAAAATGTTTTTTCCACCCATCTTATAATATGTTATCGTAAAATAAAACTATTGAAAGGATTTGCCATTGAATCAGTACATTTACAAATGTAAGGTAACATATGACATCAACGGCTCTATTTAGAATATTTTTGCTAGTTGTTCGTAACGTGTCATGTCACTTGTACATAGCATGGGTCTTGTCTAAGCATAATACATTATTGTGAATTAGACTGCAGTACTTTAGTAATGGTTGTGTTTCAACATGATTGCTTCTCTACTTGATGTTACCTGTATTCCATAGTCAGTGGTGTTAATTGTAGGCTAATCCAGTTTCATCTTGCCACAGTAACAGGTTCTTGTAACGATATGTCTGTTACTGGTCATGTCAGTAACAAGTTGCATTGGCACTGCTAGTTTATGAGGGCTCCCAGTCCACTTATCTCAAAGCTTGCTACACCTGAGCAAGGCAGTTGTTCCAGACACATTACAATGTACGTCCTGTGGCAAACAGACAGCTACTCACAGCTTTAAAACATTGCGTAGTTCTGTATGTTTGTAAACAAATTCTAAAATAAGTTTAATTCTTGTGAAGTATTCCCAGCCTGTCACTGTATAACAAGGGTCCGTGGTGACGTCGGTGACAATGTGGGTTTGTGTGCGTGTTTCAGGGCGAGTCGTACAGCTACAGATCCGCACTAGTGCTCTCTATGTTCAACGTGGAGGAGTGCCAAAAGCTCAAAGACAGGGTAGGTCATAGTTCACACCCTCGCATGTACCGATAGGCATATAGCTTTCTTTTAACAATAATGATAAGTTAACTTCTGGTGCACCTGCAGCTTTGGAAATCAAACTCTGAGGTATACCTTAGAATCAGTAAGCAATAATCAAGTTGTTGACAGAAGTATTGACACGTGTGACATTGTGACTTATTGGTGACAGTTGTACCAGTTGATGCTGATGAAGGACACATCTAATGCTAGTGACACTTGTGACATATTGTGACTTGTTGTTGACAGATGTACCAGTTCATGCTGGTAAAGAAAGACAAGTCGGAGGTGTTCAGCTTCTACGCCAAGACTGAAGACCTGCGGAGGAAATGGATCGATGCGATCAACTTAGCTCTGTGAGTAAAACGGTTCTGGTGCTTATAAGGCAACCAGAAGGCAATTCATTGGGTTTAATGCACCTAAAAGCAAACCATTTGCATCAACAGTTAAGAATATGATACCAGTAGTTTACAATGAAATGTTGAACTCGTAAAAATTTATTTGTATCGACAGAGCCATTGCCATTGAAAGGCTGACTCCCAGTTAGCAGCCTAGGTTTATGCAGAGACCAGTCCACCCATCATTGTGGGCGGTTAGAAATGTCATTTTTTTAAATGTCCACTTTTGAAAAAGTATATCTTTGGAACTCAATGGTATGATTCAAACATGGGCGTACAACTGACATTTGTTATCATTTAACTTAGCAAAGTTCACATCTTGGATGCAGTGTTGATGTGGCTCCTTATAAATAAAAAAAAGATGTATGTGAGACAATAGTTGTGACAGAAAACACACAGAGCCACTGAAATCTGGCAGAAACCATTTTGGGTGTTTTTGTGAAAAATGCTATTTCACTAAAAGAACTGAGCTTGTAAGCCAGCGTGCTCATGTCACATGGTTTGTGTGTCACAGGAGCAACACATCACCAGAGGGCGCCAGGGATGCCAACCATGACTTTGTAATGCACTCGTTTGACAAGCCAACAGTCTGTGACTACTGCAAGAAGCTACTTAGGTAATGTTTTAAGTCACACGCATTAGTCGTTATTTGTGTCAGAATTATACATTTTTCAAAATTGACATTTATGAAGATGAATATATTCATGAGAAAATCATTATCAAATAGTGTTTCATCAAGATGAAAATAAAGGTATTATTTGTTATTTAGTGCATACGTGTTAGCATGATGCAGTAGTTTAATAACAGCAGTTGTAACATCACACAGATGATATTGGTCTATGACAGATGCATCAAAGTATTATCATCAAACAGAATGGTTTTCTAGCATTTGTGACTGTCTGTTTGATTGTGTGTGTGTGTTTGCAGGGGCGTGTTTTACCAAGGCTATCAGTGCACAAGTAAGTGTAATATCTTCACATTCATACCCCTCCACTGTATAGCAAAAGTAGCGTCACTTTCATTTGTGAAGAGTTAGCCAGGTGACCGGAATGATGATTCAAACATTGGAACAATGTTTGACAAAAATGCGCTATCAATTATGAATTGTTATTCTTTTTTGTACATTTGTACATTGCAAAATTGATCAAATTGATCAAAATGTGAATATGCAACTCATAACACGAGCAGATGATGGATGCCATATTTGTTGGTGTGAGGCGCCCCCTAGTGAATTAACACACAAGTTTTGTCATTAGAGTGGTAAATTGACATCATTTTGGGAAACAAAAAAAATTCAGTGATTAAATGGCTTTACCCTTATTAGAACACATAGTTTGACATAATTTTCCTTCTTGATTATAATGAATATCGCATATATATATATCGGTACACACGTTTTGTAGATTATTAGGAGAATACCTTTTATGACCTACTAATGCCTGTTTGTTTATTTGCAGTTACAAAGATGAAAGTGCACAAGGAATGTATAATCAAGACCAAGAGTATGACGGGTGAGTCCTGCTACATTACACAGTCTATGTGAACGGGAGAGGGCCTGCTCCTCTGCCCAGGATTGGCAGAGCAGTAATTTGTAACAGGAAGTCTTGTGGTTAACCTGCTCGCCTCAGAATCATTGCCAATCAAGTTTGTTTTGAAACTGGGCGTTTTGTTTACCATTTGAACATGCTGCGGGGGAATACTCCAAATTGTGAAACTTTTTCCGAGCATAATAAAATAACTAAACACATTGGCAGGCGTTAAACCTTCAACTTGTATGTTGCAGTCATAAAATATAACAGCTAGGAGCAGACATCGTCATTTTAATGCTCCTAATACGTATTTAAAGTGTCTTTGAATGAATGAAGTACTGTGCTAAGCGATATCAGTCAGCTAGTTTATGTAATAAAAACACCCATCTACAAATAATCATATCGGCATTACATATAACACAGATGTTGTACGGCACTGTGTGTTTCACCCAGACACAGTTTGGCAACTGACTCCAGATTAGCTGCAGACTCAGCGATGAAGAAATCACTGATAAAATAATGTGACTCGCTGTCACCAGCCCAAATACTGATCACCATTGTATGTTTGTGACAGGTCCAAGACTACCGCAACGACACCAGCTGGGGGGTGTACAACTGCCCCCACCCCGTAGGACCCCTGGCTCCATTCCACAATCGCGCCCCGCCATTGGTAGGTCATCAACAGGATAACATTTCTGGCCCTTCTGCCAGTCCAAACAGGTCCTTCTATTTATTCTCTGATGTAGTATTAATAATCAGCAATTCATAATTTTAATTACTTTATGTAATTATGCCACCTGAAGTCATACCGTATTTGTTGAAGACACTTTCACATGCTGCACAGAAGTTAGTCTTTCAGAATTCCTAAATTTCCAACCGTTCTTGAAATGGTGACACCTGTTGTTGGGTTGGTTGTAGGAAAGGGCAAGGCTGCTTACAGTTACCAGGGCATGCCAAAGCCCGATGATGGTCGGGTCATACTGAAATTCGATGTTGGAGATGTCATCGACTTGCTGAATACAGAGGACCCAAACTGGTGGGAGGTAAAACTACAAACACTCTTGTTCATGCAGGAGATCTCTTCTATTGATTTGTATATAAATCTCCCAGCTTTAAGTATTTGTGTAGGGAATTGGAATGATTTTCACATAGCCAATTATTGGATTGGCATAGCCAAGCTTGACTGACACTGGTTCACAATATTGCATCCACAACCTACGCAGTGATTAAAAAGGTATGCTACTTTCTCAGTTACTTAAACAGTTGTATTTTGAATCAAATTCCAAGTAGCTACAATGACATACCAAGCCCTTTCCACTCAACTTTAATAGTTAAGCTCCTGTATTTTGCCTGATGTCCTCAGGACTCTGTGAGCTTCTGTTTCTAAACAGTTGTTTATACTTAGAATTAAGCTAAATGTTGGCAAAAACGCTATCTCCATAGCTGCTTCTAAAAGTGTGGCATCAACTCACTATCACTATAAATCATCTGAAATCATACCCACCTTTCATAGATCAACACCACCACAGTAGTACAGCAATAGTCATACAGCTATCACAATATCACCTCAATAGATACAACACACCACAGCAGTACAGCAATAGTCATACAACTATCACAATGCCACCTCAATAGATACAACACACCACAGCAGTACAGCAATAGTCATACAACTATCACAATGCCACCTCAATATATACAACACCACCACAGTAGTACAGTAATAGTCATACAGCTATCACAATGCCACCTCAATAGATACAACACACCACAGTAGTACAGCAATAGTCATACAGCTATCACAATGCCACCTCAATAGATACAACACCACCACAGTAGTACAGCAATAGTCATACAGCTATCACAATGCCACCTCAATAGATACAACACACCACAGTAGTACAGCAATAGTCATACAGCTATCACAATGCCACCTCAATAGATACAACACCGCCACAGTAGTACAGTAATAGTCATACAACTATCACAATGCCACCTCAATAGATACAACACACCACAGTAGTACAGAATAGTCATACAGCTATCACAATGCCACCTCAATAGATACAACACCCCACAGTAGTACAGCAATAGTCATACAACTATCACAATGCCACCTCAATAGATACAACACCACCACAGTAGTACAGCAATAGTCATACAACTATCACAATGCCACCTCAATAGATACAACACCGCCACAGTAGTACAGTAATAGTCATACAGCTATCACAATGCCACCTCAATAGATACAACACGCCACAGTAGTACAGCAATAGTCATACAGCTATCACAATGCCACCTCAATAGATACAACACCGCCACAGTAGTACAGTAATAGTCATACAGCTATCACAATGCCACCTCAATAGATACAACACCGCCACAGTAGTACAGTAATAGTCATACAGCTATCACAATGTCACCTCAATAGATACAACACCACCACAGTAGTACAGCAATAGTCATACAGCTATCACAATGCCACCTCAATAATACAACACCCCACAAATACAGAATAGTCATACAGCTATCACAATGCCACCTCAATAGATACAACACCACCACAGTAGTACAGCAATAGTCATACAGCTATCACAATGCCACCTCAATAGATACAACACCCCACAGTAGTACAGCAATAGTCATACAGCTATCACAATGCCACCTCAATAGATACAACACCACCACAGTAGTACAGCAATAGTCATACAGCTATCACAATGCCACCTCAATAGATACAACACCACCACAGTAGTACAGCAATAGTCATACAGCTATCACAATGCCACCTCAATAGATACAACACCACCACAGTAGTACAGCAATAGTCATACAGCTATCACAATGCCACCTCAATAGATACAACACCCCCACAGAGTACAGCAATAGTCATACAACTATCACAATGCCACCTCAATAGATACAACACCACCACAGTAGTACAGCAATAGTCATACAGCTATCACAATGCCACCTCAATAGATACAACACCACCACAGTAGTACAGCAATAGTCATACAGCTATCACAATGCCACCTCAATAGATACAACACACCACAGTAGTACAGTAATAGTCATACAGCTATCACAATGCCACCTCAATAGATACAACACACCACAGTAGTACAGTAATAGTCATACAGCTATCACAATGCCACCTCAATAGATACAACACCGCCACAGTAGTACAGTAATAGTCATACAGCTATCACAATGCCACCTCAATAGATACAACACCACCACAGTAGTACAGTAATAGTCATACAGCTATCACAATGTCACCTCAATAGATAAACACCACCACAGTAGTACAGCAATAGTCATACAACTATCACAATGCCACCTCAATAGATACAACACCCCACAGTAGTACAGCAATAGTCATACAGCTATCACAATGCCACCTCAATAGATACAACACCGCCACAGTAGTACAGTAATAGTCATACAGCTATCACAATGCCACCTCAATAGATACAACACCACCACAGTAGTACAGCAATAGTCATACAGCTATCACAATGTCACCTCAATAGATACAACACCACCACAGTAGTACAGCAATAGTCATACAGCTATCACAATGCCACCTCAATAGATACAACACCACCACAGTAGTACAACAATAGTCATACAACTATCACAATGTCACCTCAATAGATACAACACCACCACAGTAGTACAGCAATAGTCATACAACTATCACAATGCCACCTCAATAGATACAACACACCACAGTAGTACAGCAATAGTCATACAGCTATCACAATGCCACCTCAATAGATACAACACACCACAGTAGTACAGCAATAGTCATACACTATCACAATGCCACCTCAATAGATACAACACACCACAGTAGTACAGCAATAGTCATACAACTATCACAATGTCACCTCAATAGATACAACACCACCACAGTAGTACAGCAATAGTCATACAACTATCACAATGCCACCTCAATAGATACAACACCCCCACAAATACAACATAGTCATACAACTATCACAATGCCACCTCAATAGATACAACACCCCACAGTAGTACAGCAATAGTCATACAACTATCACAATGCCACCTCAATAGATACAACACACCACAGTAGTACAGCAATAGTCATACAACTATCACAATGTCACCTCAATAGATACAACACCACCACAGTAGTACAGCAATAGTCATACAACTATCACAATGCCACCTCAATAGATACAACACCACCACAGTAGTACAACTATAGTCATACAACTATCACAATGTCACCTCAATAGATACAACACCCCACAGTATACAGAATAGTCATACAGCTATCACAATGCCCCCTCAATAGATACAACACCCCCACAGTAGTACAGAATAGTCATACACTATCACAATGCACCTCAATAGATACAACACCGCCACAGTAGTACAACTATAGTCATACAACTATCACAATGTCACCTCAATAGATACAACACCGCCACAGTAGTACAGCAATAGTCATACAACTATCACAATGTCACCTCAATAGATACAACACCGCCACAGTAGTACAACTATAGTCATACAACTATCACAATGTCACCTCAATAGATACAACACACCACAGTAGTACAGCAATAGTCACACAGCTATCACAATGCCACCTCAGTAGATACAACACACCACAGTAGTACAGCAATAGTCATACAGCTATCACAATGCCACCTCAATAGATACAACACCACCACAGTAGTACAGCAATAGTCATACAACTATCACAATGTCACCTCAATAGATACAACACACCACAGTAGTACAGCAATAGTCATACAACTATCACAATGTCACCTCAATAGATACAACACCCCACAGTAGTACAGCAATAGTCATACAACTATCACAATGCCACCTCAATAGATACAACACACCACAGTAGTACAGCAATAGTCATACAACTATCACAATGCCACCTCAAAAATACAACACACCACAGTAGTACAGCAATAGTCATACAGCTATCACAATGCCACCTCAATAGATACAACACCACCACAGTAGTACAGCAATAGTCATACAACTATCACAATGCCCCCTCAATAGATACAACACCCCCACAGTAGTACAATATAGTCATACAACTATCACAATGCACCTCAATAGATACAACACCCCCACAGTAGTACACAATAGTCATACACTATCACAATGCCACCTCAATAGATACAACACACCACAGTAGTACAGCAATAGTCAACAACTATCACAATGCACCTCAATAGATACAACACCCCACAGTAGTACAGAATAGTCAACAACTATCACAATGCCCCCTCATAGATACAACACACCACAGTAGTACAGCAATAGTCATACACTATCACAATGCCACCTCAATAATACAACACCCCACAGTAGTACAGCAATAGTCATACAACTATCACAATGTCACCTCAAAGATACAACACACCACAGTAGTACAGAATAGTCAACAACTATCACAATGCCACCTCAATAGATACAACACACCACAGTAGTACAGTAATAGTCAACAGCTATCACAATGCCCCCTCAATAGATACAACACACCACAGTAGTACAGAATAGTCAACAGCTATCACAATGCCACCTCAATAGATACAACACCCACAGTAGTACAGAATAGTCATACAGCTATCACAATGCCACCTCATAGATACAACACACCACAGTAGTACACAATAGTCATACACTATCACAATGCCCCCTCATAGATACAACACACCACAGTAGTACAGCAATAGTCATACAACTATCACAATGCCACCTCAATAGATACAACACACCCCAGTAGTACAGAATAGTCAACAGCTATCACAATGCCACCTCAATAGATACAACACCCCCACAGTAGTACAGAATAGTCAAAACACACAATGCCCCCTCAATAGATACAACACCACCACAGTAGTACAGAATAGTCATACAACTATCACAATGCCACCTCAATAGATACAACACCACACAGTATACAGCAATAGTCATACACTATCACAATGCCACCTCAATAGATACAACACCCCACAGAGTACAGCAATAGTCATACAACTATCACAATGCCCCCTCAATAGATACAACACCACCACAGTAGTACACAATAGTCATACCTATCACAATGCACCTCAATAGATACAACACCCCCACAGTAGTACAGAATAGTCATACAGCTATCACAATGCACCTCAATAGATACAACACCCCCACAGTAGTACAAAATAGTCATACAACTATCACAATGCACCTCAATAGATAAACACCCCCACAGTAGTACAGCAATAGTCATACAACTATCACAATGCCACCTCAATAGATACAACACCCCACAGTAGTACAGAATAGTCATACACTATCCCAAAGCCACCTCAATAGATACAACACACCACAGTAGTACAGCAATAGTCATACACTATCACAATGCCACCTCAATAGATACAACACCCACAGTAGTACAGCAATAGTCATACAGCTATCACAATGCACCTCAATAGATACAACACCCCCACAGTAGTACAGCAATAGTCATACAACTATCACAATGCCACCTCAATAGATACAACACCCCCACAGTAGTACAACATAGTCATACAACTATCACAATGCACCTCAATAGATACAACACCCCACAGTATACAGCAATAGTCATACACTATCACAATGCCACCTCAATAGATACAACACCCCCACAGTAGTACAGAATAGTCATACAACTATCACAATGCACCTCAATAGATACAACACCCCCACAGTAGTACAGCAATAGTCATACAACTATCACAATGCCACCTCAATAGATACAACACCCCCACAGTAGTACAACATAGTCATACAACTATCACAATGCACCTCAATAGATACAACACCCACAGTAGTACAGAATAGTCATACAGCTATCACAATGCCACCTCAATAGATACAACACCCACAGTAGTACAGCAATAGTCATACAACTATCACAATGCACCTCAATAGATAAACACACCACAGAGTACACAAAAGTCATACAACTATCACAATGCACCTCAATAGATACAACACCCCCACAGTAGTACAGCAATAGTCATACAACTATCACAATGCACCTCAATAGATACAACACCCCACAGAGTACAACATAGTCATACAACTATCACAATGCACCTCAATAGATACAACACACCACAGAGTACACAATAGTCATACACTATCACAATGCCACCTCAATAATACAACACACCACAGTAGTACAGAATAGTCAACAGCTATCACAATGCCACCTCAATAGATACAACACCCCACAGTAGTACAGCAATAGTCATACAACTATCACAATGCACCTCAATAGATACAACACCCCACAGTAGTACAGAATAGTCAACAACTATCACAATGTCACCTCAATAGATACAACACCCCACAGTAGTACAGAATAGTCATACAACTATCACAATGCACCTCAATAGATACAACACCCCACAGTAGTACAGAATAGTCATACAACTATCACAATGCCACCTCAATAGATACAACACCCCCACAGTAGTACAGAATAGTCATACAACTATCACAATGCCCCCTCAATAGATACAAAACCACCACAGTAGTACAACATAGTCATACAACTATCACAATGCACCTCAATAGATACAAACACCACAGTAGTACAGCAATAGTCAACAACTATCACAATGCACCTCAATAGATACAACACCCCACAGTAGTACAGCAATAGTCAACAACTATCACAATGCCACCTCATAGATACAACACACCACAGTAGTACAGCAATAGTCAACAGCTATCACAATGCCACCTCAATAATACAACACCCCCACAGTATACAGCAATAGTCATACAACTATCACAATGCACCTCAAAGATACAACACACCACAGTAGTACAAAAAGTCATACAACTATCACAATGCCACCTCAATAGATACAACACACCACAGTAGTACAACAATAGTCATACACTATCACAATGCCACCTCAATAGATACAACACACCACAGTAGTACAGCAATAGTCATACAGCTATCACAATGCCACCTCAATAGATACAACACCCCACAGTAGTACAGCAATAGTCATACAGCTATCACAATGCCACCTCAGTAGATACAACACACCACAGTAGTACAACAATAGTCATACACTATCACAATGCCACCTCATAGATACAACACACCACAGTAGTACAGCAATAGTCATACAACTATCACAATGCCACCTCAATAGATACAACACCCCACAGTAGTACAGCAATAGTCATACACTATCACAATGCCACCTCAATAGATACAACACCACCACAGTAGTACAGCAATAGTCATACAGCTATCACAATGCCACCTCAATAGATACAACACACCACAGTAGTACAGCAATAGTCATACAACTATCACAATGCCACCTCAATAGATACAACACACCACAGTAGTACAGCAATAGTCATACACTATCACAATGCCACCTCAATAGATACAACACACCACAGTAGTACAGCAATAGTCATACAACTATCACAATGCCACCTCAATAGATACAACACCCCACAGTAGTACAGCAATAGTCATACAACTATCACAATGCCACCTCAATAGATACAACACCATCACAGTAGTACAGCAATAGTCATACAGCTATCACAATGCCACCTCAATAGATACAACACCGCCACAGTAGTACAGTAATAGTCATACAGCTATCACAATGTCACCTCAATAGATACAACACCACCACAGTAGTACAGCAATAGTCATACAGCTATCACAATGCTACTGCAGTAGTCAGCCCTGGTTGTTAAACAGGATTGTAGTATTCATGTTGATGTGTGCAGGGACGCATGCGAGGGGAAGAGGGTTTCTTCCCAGCCAATTACGTCAACCCCCACAGAGAGATTAGGGTGAGTAAGGTCGTCATAATCATGTTTGTACATAAGTTTTGTGTTATGAAGTGTTGTATGTAATAGGAAAGGTATGGCGGTGACAATCCACTAGCCACATTCACGTGACTGACACAGTGCCAAGTTGAATGGTCGGACGGAAGCATCGCTGTCAAAGTGACAACTATTATATAACGTTACAGTGAAAAGTTTCAAAATTCCTAGTTGCACAATGTTTTAGTGTTAGTAGTGATATAATGATAATGTATTTATGGAGAGTCACTTGTCTAAGAAGCAAGTGAAATATGACCATTGGTTTTCAAACAGAAACTAATTATATTCCATGTTCTATAATTGAATAATGAGTATTATTAATTATTATCTTCAATATTTCATTTGTAAAAATGTATTGACAATTTATATTCACTTTTTACTTACTGTCTTAATGTTACTGTTTTATAATGCTTACTCTTGTGTGAATATGTTTAATTAATTACAATGTATTGTATGTTCTTTTTAATATAATTTTAGTGTAAAAATATACTATTCCTGTGTATAACTTGAAACTGGGTATCTTGATTATTTGAGTTCGTGGTTGGTTTCGAAGCGTATGACGTTGCTGCCATGTGGTCATTTCCAAACACATTCTGCACACAGACACAAGTGCATTATATACCGCCCCATACGAGCCAACCCGCACCTATTTCTCCCGAGGTCACGGCGCCCCAGTGGCCCGCGGCTGGGGTCAATCTAGACCTTTCCAGTTACCCATGGTATGTTCCCGCGTGTGTGATCACCCCTTTGTGTGATCGCCCCGGTGTGTGTGATCGCTCCGGTGTGTGATCACCCCGGTGTGTGATCACCCCGGTGTGTGATCACCCCGGTGTGTGATCGCCTCTGTGTGGTTTCATCCTCTGTTGCTTCTCCTGGCCTGGCTCGAAGACGCTACCCTCGCAAGATTGCATTAGCATGCAGTGGTGCCCCCTGCAGCCTCGAAATTGCACCCGGTTCACACCTCCCAGGCTTGGCATACAACACAGCACAACCCTCGCTGCAGATATGAAGCCATCCGTCATATTTGTTGATTTATACATAGATCTTTGAGAGGACAGCAAATGACTGGTACAAATTGAAAGTGAAAGTGTTTTTGAATGTACCTGCACCTGCCAGGTGTGAACGAGGGTGGAGTAGGAGGGTGTGGGGCGGCTAGTGTAAGTAACAGTAAGTCGCTGGCCTCTTTGCCTGTCTCTCGTGAGAGCCGTATCATTCAATCTGTTCTCTCCTCAGATGACTGCCTTTCTATTGTTGTTGTCGTTGTCATCAGTAAATATGTAGAGTGTACATACACGGTGAGTGTGCTATGAGATTCCCTTGCAGTTGTTTCAGTTGTCGAGTGTTTTGTTCCTACAGAGAAAAGCGTCGTATTTAGAGTCCAGTACACCACTGGTGCCTCCACACACGCCCGGCATCCGGCGCCCCATGTCCACTGTATATGTAGACCTCACAAATTACCCCTGGTATGTTGTCAAATTACCCCTGGTATGTTGTGTCTGAGACCTGCCGTGGTGGTCACCACTGCGAGGTCTCCTAGTGCTTGCTCTGTCTCAGTCTCACCTGGTCTGGGGACACGCAGTAGGGGTGGAGGAGGACGCTGCACTCACATACAGACATGTAGACACGCAGTAGGGGTGGAGGAGGACGCTGCACTCACATACAGACATGTAGACACGCAGTAGGGGTGGAGGAGGACGCTGCACTCACGTACAGACATGTAGACACGCAGTAGGGGTGGAGGAGGACGCTGCACTCACGTACAGACATGTAGACACGCAGTAGGGGTGGAGGAGGACGCTGCACTCACGTACAGACATGTAGACACGCAGTAGGGGTGGAGGAGGACGCTGCACTCACGTACAGACATGTAGACACGCAGTAGGGGTGGAGGAGGACGCTGCACTCACGTACAGACATGTAGACACGCAGTAGGGGTGGAGGAGGACGCTGCACTCACGTACAGACATGTAGACACGCAGTAGGGGTGGAGGAGGACGCTGCACTCACGTACAGACATGTAGACACGTAGTAGGGGTGGAGGAGGACGCTGCACTCACGTACAGACATGTAGACACGCAGTAGGGGTGGAGGAGGACGCTGCACTCACGTACAGACATGTAGACACGCAGTAGGGGTGGAGGAGGACGCTGCACTCACGTACAGACATGTAGACACGTAGTAGGGGTGGAGGAGGACGCTGCACTCACGTACAGACATGTAGACACGCAGTAGGGGTGGAGGAGGACGCTGCACTCACGTACAGACATGTAGACACATAGCTCACATGCACTCAAATAATGCTCACACAAACATATGCATGCATGCACACCATACTTATGTACAGACGAAGGATGCACACTGACACACTTCCTCTTGGATGTCTGTTTACATTACTACTTACATTGTAACCTCTTACATCCCGTGTTATATGTACACGCACATGCCATGTACACATACACCACACACACACACATACACCACCACAACACACATATATGCACACACACTCACACCACACAACCACACACACACACACACACACACACACACACACACACACACACACACACACACACACACACACACACACACACACACACACACACACACACACACACACACACACAACACACACGCACACACACACACACACACACACACACACACACACACACACACACACACACACACACACACACACACACACACACACACAACACACACACACACACCACACACACACACCACAACACACACACACACACACACACACACACACACACACACACACACACACACACACACACACACACACACACACACACACACACACACACACACACACACACACACACACACACACACACACACACACACACACACACACACACACACACACACACACACACACACACACACACACACACACACACACACACACACACACACACACACACACACACACACACACACACACACACACACACACACACACCACATAGATAGTAACATTTACCCCAATGTCACATTATCTCTCCACTATTCACGCTGCAGACATCTTGTGTCATACCCTGTGATACACCCCAGTAGATGTAACCCCCTGTGCTGTGCTGCCATGTAGTACCTTCTGTGGCAACCAGCTAGTTGAGTGGAGGTCTTGCTTTCCTTAACAACGCCTGCTAGTCTGAATGAATGGAACGTGGCCATGTGTTTCCGTCTTCAATGTTAACATACATCGACCACACTTGTGGTTCTTCTACTGTACACCAGGTGTCGCTGCTGTAACAATGTTGTGCACGTCTATCTGTCTGTGTGTTTTCTAGCGGTCGGAGTCGACAGCGAGCCGTAAACTAACTAACGGCTTCAAGCTAAAACATGTCCAGAGGGCCAAGTCTTTAAGTTCTCCACGTGATTTGGTTAACGGCAAACCGGTCATACCTCAGCGACGTCCGTCGCCTTTGTCATTGTCCCCCAGGGGGCATCGGCGAAAAGTACTTCTCGTCCCATTAGACATGACAGCGTATCCGTGGTAGGAGTGCCAGCGATCTTAACATTTGCCACAGATGTATTTGGTTCCCAGTTATTTGTGTCTTGTTCTGTTGTTGCTGGTCTTTGTCTCATTTCTGGTGGAGCATTTTCGTGTTGTTGAAAGCACTGCATTATTACAGGGAGATTTCTGTTTGATGGAGTTACTTTGTCATGGTGGTTACAGTAAAACTTGTCTACAGCGAACATATTCGGGACTGTGCAGCATGCATGTTATGACCAGGTTACCAATATGGATACATAGGGAAACTAATTTGGTGTTTCAAGTGTCCACATTAGGCAGGTTTTCTTTATGGACAGGTGTCCAGTAATGCAGGTGTCATCAGTGTGTGTTGTTTGCACTGAGTACTTTACATTCTTCTGCAAAATTACATTAATATTTTCTCTTCATATTCTTTGATAAAGTATTGTTTGTATTCTTCAATATTTTCTTTAATGTACATGTTTTAATACACAAGTTGTTTGATTCACAGTCTTTATATTTCACCCTGCTATCAAGTTATTATTTTCACTACTGTCTCTTATGTTCTTCTGTTTAATATCACATGCGTTTAATTTTTTGATGGGTGCTTCATGCATAAAATGATGTGGCCGGCTACTTAAGTTTTTTAAAGCACAACTGTAGGTATATTTGGTTTGGTCACACCATCAGCTGGCATGTTAATTGTTTGACATTTTCATTTCTTCATGAAAGTCATTGATTGTAGGAGATGAGTGTGTGGATGCCTGTATGTGCAAAGGCATGTGTTCATGTGTGTGTTTATGTGATCATGTGTGGATGCATGTTGTGTTTGTGTGTCTACTTGCATGCAATGTTTGCCGCTACGCTCTGCTTTTGTTTAACTTGACTTGCCTTTCATTGAGCTAACAACTGTGTTGTGGTGGTGTATATTTATTACACGGCGCATGTTTCTTCTTTGCCAAAGCCTGCTTCTTGTTGTACTGCAGTAGCACGTTTCATGCATGAGCAACTGCCTCAATAGTTACCCACTGTCAAGTTGATGCTGCAGCTTACCTGTGAAATGTTGTATTTTTAGACTTAATAATAATAATTTTTTCATTTATACAACCTACACTTTCATTCCAGCTACATTGTTGGTGATAATTAGATTTTCTTCTCATACAGTAGCCTAAGTGATTTCACTTGACAGAATTACTAGCGCCCTGCAATATGTCTCTGTTACCATTGGCCAGTTTCCTATCTTACCCTTTCCTTGCCAGACCGCATAGTCCAAGCTAATCTTCTAATGTCTTATCATTTGCACAGTAAAATTGTGTGAAACGATATTGTTTATTGACTAAATCACATTCATTCCAATAACACATTCCTTTTGGGGAACATAAGAAATCAGAGATGTAGTTATAAATGGTGACAGTAAAAAAGAGGGTGATATGTAAGAGGTCAGGAGGTCAACAGGAAGTTGGTCATTTTGTCAAGTGGAAACAATGTTCTTTATGACAACAAGTAATCTACACATATATAACACATATGGTGTCAGGTTTATGATATTGAAATTTTGTTTGTTGCCTGAGTTACAAAATGTTTTAGTTACTAAATGTTTTAGTACATGCAAATCTTGAGGAACTTTTTCATGTGAGATCAATATCCTAAATTATGTCTTCCTTCTATTGTAAATATAATCCTTCATGACATAATTTGCACATCTGTTTCATATGTTATTAGCCATCAAGAATTACACAATCATTGCGTATACAGTCGATGATCAGAGAAGTTTATGCGTAATATTACGAGAAGCAGACCACAGAAATAAAACAAAGAACTGTAAATGGAAGTATAAAAATTGCTGAATGTTTTGTTGGCTGTTGTTTACCGTGGTACATTTGTAAGTGTTCCTGGTAAGATGAGTTACATGTTGCGTGCTCGCCAGGTTCCTAGACAAGATGCCGCGACAAACTGCATCGACAAAGTTAGAGCAGTGCATGAGTGGCACGTACCTCGTGCGAGCAGGCAATCCAGATGGCACCACAAGATATGCCATCAGCATCAAGTAAGTGCGGTACATTCACGTGACAGTAGTTTTTACACGGGCGGGGGATCGGCAGTCTTCTGGATGTGCCCACTTTTAAGTTTTGACCAAAGCTCCCGAGAGGAAGGATTTTTTCACTTGTTCTCCATAGAACAAGGGTCAATCGTTTACAGAAGTTCTCAAGACGAGGGCATCATTTCAAGGAACCCTCCATTGCACAGGGCAAGATTTGTATTGCAGCATTCACGACCACCTAACATGTACATTTAGGTATACATCGGCAACTACTCTGGGAAGTTATTTACTGGAAATTACTTTTAAATGGTGTCATAAATTTGTGCCTTCATCAAGAATATACTTGCCCTTATACCCTTTATAAGAGGCATGTGATCTTCGGATGCACACCCCTACACATTTAAAGGCAGGGGCAGTGTATATATATACACATGACTTTTAGAGGGAAATTTTATGTGGACTTAAGAAAAAATTAATGTTAAATTAATATATGTTAAGTAATATACTAAAATACGTTTTAATCTTTTTGTTATTCTCCTGAATCCAAGTCATATTTAATTGAGTTTGGTCTTCACCTGGACTATTTGACAGGTATACATGTCACCAGATATATATGTCACCAGGTCTGTTTGACAGGTATACATGTCACCAGATATACATGTCGCCTGGTCTGTTTGACATGTCACCAGATATACATGTCGCCTGGTCTATTTGACAGGTATACATGTCACCAGATATACATGTCACCAGGTCTGTTTGACAGATATACATGTCACCAGATATACATGTCACCAGGTCTGTCTGACAGGTATACATGTCACCAGATATACATGTCACCAGGTCTATTTGACAGGTATACATGTCACCAGATATACATGTCACCAGGTCTATTTGACAGGTATACATGTCACCAGATATACATGTCGCCAGGTCTGTTTGACAGATACCAAACCACTGTGAAACACATCCGGATTCAACACAGTGCAGAGAACCAGTTCTACATCGCTGACTGCCGCATGTTCCGCAGCCTCCCGGTGAGTGAAGCCTCGGCCTGTGTGGACAAATGGTTGAACGAACGAATCAGTGAACGAACGAACCCATTTTTATTTTACCAAGGCCAATAAATACAAATACATGTGTGTGCGCGCATGCGTGCTTGCATGCGTGCGTGTGTTTGTGTGTGTGTGTAAGTATGCGTCTGTGTGTATGTGTAGAAGTATGCATGCATATGTGTGTGTGCGTGTATGTGCGTGTGTATGTGTAGAAGTAATGCATGCATGTGTGTGTGTGTGTGTGTGTGTGTGTGTGTGTGTGTGTGTGTGTGTGTGTGTGTGTGTGTGTGTGTGTGCATGCATGTGCGTGTGTAGAAGTATGCATGTGTGTGTGTGTGCATGCATGCATGCGTGCGTGCGTGTGTGATGATAGGGAAGACAAATTTGAATGAAAGTTATACTTCCAGGATGAACTGTTGACAGTGAGTGTGTGTGTTTACATCAATGAAAGTGTTACTTCCAGGATGACCTGTTGACAGTGAGTGTGTGTGTTTACATCAATGAAAGTGTTACTTCCAGGATGACCTGTTGACAGTGAGTGTGTGTGTTTACATCAATGAAAGTGTTACTTCCAGGATGACCTGTTGACAGTGAGTGTGTGTGTTTACATCAATGAAAGTGTTACTTCCAGGATGACCTGTTGACAGTGAGTGTGTGTGTTTACATGAATGAAAGTGTTACTTCCAGGATGACCTGTTGACAGTGAGTGTGTGTGTTTACATGAATGAAAGTGTTACTTCCAGGATGACCTGTTGACAGTGAGTGTGTGTGTTTACATGAATGAAAGTGTTACTTCCAGGATGACCTGTTGACAGTGAGTGTGTGTGTTTACATGAATGAAAGTGTTACTTCCAGGATGACCTGTTGACAGTGAGTGTGTGTGTTTACATCAATGAAAGTGTTACTTCCAGGATGACCTGTTGACAGTGAGTGTGTGTGTTTACATGAATGAAAGTGTTACTTCCAGGATGACCTGTTGACAGTGAGTGTGTGTGTTTACATGAATGAAAGTGTTACTTCCAGGATGACCTGTTGACAGTGAGTGTGTGTGTTTACATCAATGAAAGTGTTACTTCCAGGATGACCTGTTGACAGTGAGTGTGTGTGTTTACATGAATGAAAGTGTTACTTCCAGGATGACCTGTTGACAGTGAGTGTGTGTGTTTACATCAATGAAAGTGTTACTTCCAGGATGACCTGTTGACAGTGAGTGTGTGTGTTTACATCAATGAAAGTGTTACTTCCAGGATGACCTGTTGACAGTGAGTGTGTGTGTTTACATGAATGAAAGTGTTACTTCCAGGATGACCTGTTGACAGTGAGTGTGTGTGTTTACCTGAATGAAAGTGTTACTTCCAGGATGAACTGTTGACAGTGAGTGTGTGTGTTGCCAGGAGCTGGTTCAGTACTACCAGGAGAACTCTCTGGAGATCAGCTTCCCCGGCCTGTGCACCACCCTACAGACTCCGTACAAGGAGGCTGTAGAGAAACTAAAGGCCACAGGTAGGAACCAGTAATGTCCTAGTCTTGGCAAATGTCACTGGATAATGTCAGTATTCAGAGATCCTGGGCTACTGTTTGTGTGAACAGGCAAGATGGGCCATGAGATCTTGAGTTACTGTGAGTTGTGTATTTGTGTGAACAGGCAAGATGGATCATGAGATCTTGAATTACTGTGAGTTGTGAGCTGTGTGTTTGTGTGAACAAGTAAGATGGGCCACGAGATCTTGAGTTACTGTGAGTTATGTATTTGTGTGAACAGGCAAGATGGACCATGAGATCTTGAATTACTGTGAGTTGTGTGTTTGTGTGAACAAGTAAGATGGGCCATGAGATCTTGAATTACTGTGAGTTGTGTGTTTGTGTGAACAAGTAAGATGGGCCACGAGATCTTGAATTACTGTGAGTTGTGTGTTTGTGTGAACAAGTAAGATGGGCCATGAGATCTTGAATTACTGTGAGTTGTGTGTTTGTGTGAACAAGTAAGATGGGCCATGAGATCTTGAATTACTGTGAGTTGTGTGTTTGTGTGAACAAGTAAGATGGACCATGAGATCTTGAATTACTGTGAGTTGTGTGTTTGTGTGAACAAGTAAGATAGGGCCATGAGATCTAGAGTCACTGTGAGTTGTGTGTTGTGTGAACAGGCAAGCTGGACCATGAGATCTTGAATTACTGTGAGTTGTGTATTTGTGTGAACAGGCAAGATGGGCCATGAGATCTTGAATTACTGTGAGTTGTTTGTTTGTGTGAACAAGTAAGATGGGCCATGAGATCTTGAATTACTGTGAGTTGTGTGTTTGTGTGAACAAGTAAGATGGGCCATGAGATCATGAGTTACTGTGAGCTGTGTGTTTGTGTGAACAGGCAAGATGGACCATGAGATCTTGAGTTACTGTGAGTTGTGTGATTTGTGTGAACAGGCAAGATGGACCATGAGATCTTGAGTTACTGTGAACTGTGTGTTTGTGTGAACAGGCAAGATGGACCATGAGATCTTGAGTTACTGTGAGTTGTGTGTTTGTGTGAACAGGCAAGATGGACCATGAGATCTTGAATTACTGTGAGCTGTGTGTTTGTGTGAACAAGCAAGATGGACCATGAGATCTAGAGTTACTGTGAGCTGTGTATTTGTGTGAACAGGCAAGATGGACCATGATATCTAGAGTTACTGTGAACTGTGTGTTTTGTGAACAGGCAAGATGGACCATGAGATCTAGAGTTACTGTGAACTGTGTGTGTGTGTGAACAGGCAAGATGGACCATGAGATCTTGAGTTACTGTGAGTTGTGTGTTTGTGTGAACAGGCAAGATGGACCATGAGATCTTGAATTACTGTGAGCTGTGTGATTGTAAACAGGCAAGATGGACCATGAGATCTTGAGTTACTGTGAACTGTGTGTTTGTGTGAACAGGCAAGGTGGACCATGATATCTAGAGTTACTGTGAACTGTGTGTTTGTGTGAACAGGCAAGATGGACCATGAGATCTAGAGTTACTGTGAACTGTGTGTGTGTGTGAACAGGCAAGATGGACCATGAGATCTTGAATTACTGTGAGTTGTGTGTTTGTGTGAACAGGCAAGATGGACCATGAGATCTTGAATTACTGTGATCTGTGTGATTGTAAACAGGCAAGATGGACCATGAGATCTTGAGTTACTGTGAGCTGTGTGTTTGTGTGAACAGGCAAGATGGACCATGAGATCTAGAGTTACTGTGAACTGTGTGTTTGTGTGAACAGGCAAGGTGGACCATGATATCTAGAGTTACTGTGAACTGTGTGTTTGTGTGAACAGGCAAGATGGACCATGAGATCTAGAGTTACTGTGAACTGTGTGTGTGTGTGAACAGGCAAGATGGACCATGAGATCTTGAATTACTGTGAGTTGTGTGTTTGTGTGAACAGGCAAGATGGACCATGAGATCTTGAATTACTGTGATCTGTGTGATTGTAAACAGGCAAGATGGACCATGAGATCTTGAGTTACTGTGAGCTGTGTGTTTGTGTGAACAGGCAAGATGGACCATGAGATCTAGAGTTACTGTGAACTGTGTGTTTGTGTGAACAGGCAAGGTGGACCATGAGATCTAGAGTTACTGTGAACTGTGTGTTTGTGTGAACAGGCAAGATGGACCATGAGATCTAGAGTTACTGTGAACTGTGTGTGTGTGTGAACAGGCAAGATGGACCATGAGATCTTGAATTACTGTGAGTTGTGTGTTTGTGTGAACAGGCAAGATGGACCATGAGATCTTGAATTACTGTGATCTGTGTGATTGTAAACAGGCAAGATGGACCATGAGATCTAGAGTTACTGTGAGCTGTGTGTTTGTGTGAACAGGCAAGGTGGACCATGATATCTAGAGTTACTGTGAACTGTGTGTTTGTGTGAACAGGCAAGATGGACCATGAGATCTGGAGTTACTGTGAACTGTGTGTGTGTGTGTGAACAGGCAAGATGGACCATGAGATCTTGAATTACTGTGAGTTGTGTGTTTGTGTGAACAGGCAAGATGGACCATGAGATCTTGAATTACTGTGATCTGTGTGTATTGTAAACAGGCAAGATGGACCATGAGATCTTGAGTTACTGTGAACTGTGTGTTTGTGTGAACAGGCAAGATGGACCATGAGATCTTGAGTTACTGTGAGCTGTGTGTTTGTGTGAACAGGCAAGATGGACCATGAGATCTTGAATTACTGTGATCTGTGTGATTGTAAACAGGCAAGATGGACCATGAGATCTTGAGTTACTGTGAACTGTGTGTTTGTGTGAACAGGCAAGCTGGGCCATGATATCTTGAGTTACTGTGAGTTGTGTGTTTGTGTGAACAGGCAAGCTGGACCATGAGATCTGAGTTACTGTGAACTGTGTTTGTGTGAACAGGCAAGCTGGACCATGAGATCTAGAGTTACTGTGAACTGTGTATTTGTGAACAGGCAAGCTGGGCCATGAGATCTAGAGTTACTGTGAACTGTGTATTTGTGAACAGGCAAGCTGGGCCATGAGATCTAGAGTTACTGTGAACTGTGTATTTGTGAACAGGCAAGCTGGACCATGAGATTCTGGGTTACTGTGAGCTGTGTGTTTGTGAACAGGCAAGCTGGGCCATGAGATCATGAGTCACTGAGTTGTGTGTTTGTGTGAACAGGCAAGCTGGACCATGAGATCATGAGTCACTGTGAGCTGTGTGTTTGTGTGAACAAGTAAGATGGGCCATGAGATCATGAGTCACTGTGAGCTGTGTGTTTGTGTGAACAAGTAAGATGGGCCATGAGATCATGAGTTACTGTGAGCTGTGTGTTTGTGAACAGGCAAGCTGGACCATGAGATCATGAGTCACTGTGAGCTGTGTGTTTGTGTGAACAAGTAAGATGGGCCATGAGATCATGAGTCACTGTGAGCTGTGTGTTTGTGTGAACAAGTAAGATGGGCCATGAGATCATGAGTCACTGTGAGCTGTGTGTTTGTGTGAACAAGTAAGATGGGCCATGAGATCATGAGTCACTGTGAGCTGTGTGTTTGTGTGAACAAGTAAGATGGGCCATGAGATCATGAGTCACTGTGAGCTGTGTGTTTGTGTGAACAAGTAAGATGGGCCATGAGATCATGAGTCACTGTGAGCTGTGTGTTTGTGTGTACAAGTAAGATGGGCCATGAGATCATGAGTCACTGTGAGCTGTGTGTTTGTGTGAACAAGTAAGATGGGCCATGAGATCATGAGTCACTGTGAGCTGTGTGTTTGTGTGAACAAGTAAGATGGGCCATGAGATCATGAGTCACTGTGAGCTGTGTGTTTGTGTGAACAAGTAAGATGGGCCATGAGATCATGAGTTAATGTGAGCTGTGTGTGTGTTTGTGAACAGGCAAGCTGGGCCATGAGATCATGAGTTACTGTGAGCTGTGTGTTTGTGTGAACAAGTAAGATGGGCCATGAGATCTTGAGTCACTGTGAGCTGTGTGTTTGTGTGAACAAGTAAGATGGGCCATGAGATCATGAGTTAATGTGAGCTGTGTGTGTGTGTGTGTGAACAGGCAAGCTGGGCCATGAGATCATGAGTTACTGTGAGCTGTGTGTTTGTGTGAACAGGCAAGCTGGGCCATGAGATCTTGAGTCACTGTGAGCTGTGTGTTTGTGTGAACAGGCAAGCTGGGCCATGAGATCTTGAGTCACTGTGAGCTGTGTGTTTGTGTGAACAGGCAAGCTGGGCCATGAGATCTTGAGTCACTGTGAGCTGTGTGTTTGTGTGAACAGGCAAGCTGGGCCATGAGATCTTGAGTCACTGTGAACTGTGTGTTTGTGAACAGGCAAGCTGGACCATGAGATCTAGAGTTACTGTGAACTGTGTGTTTGTGAACAGGCAAGCTGGGCCATGAGATCTTAAGTCACTGTGAGCTGTGTGTTTGTGTGAACAGGCAAGCTGGGCCATGAGATCTTGAGTCACTGTGAACTGTGTGTTTGTGAACAGGCAAGCTGGGCCATGAGATCCTGGGTTACTGTACGGCGATGTACGACTACTCGGCCAACCAGCCAAGTCAGCTGTCCCTGAAGGAGGGTGACCGTGTGGCCATCATCAGCAAGGCCGGGGGTGACCGAGGCTGGTGGAGGGGTCAGATTGATAACAAGGTGTGTCACATCTGTAGGGCTGACAATGACAACTACACACAGTACACTGAGCCATGGAGCAATTAACTGGCAACAGGTGTTACCATTGTCGTGTTTGTAGGGCACGAGAGGAGAGATTTACACTTATATAAAGTTTGCAGTATCAATAACTTTGTAAAGTTATATATAGTGCAGTGCTGTATATCCAGAATATATTCTATTCAGGTGTGTACGAAATACAACTTTGGGACATTTTGCTTAGTTTCTTCCATTGATGTGAAATTGTAAGACTTTCCACTATATTTTCAATAACACAATCTCATCCTAGTTTGTTACTTTGTGACAAACTCAAAGGTCAACTTTGTGAAGATGTGGGAATGGCTGGTTTGATGGAGGCTGCACAAGTAAAGTAAACGAGGAAACACGTTTGCCAAAGCAAATCACAACATTTACCATTGTTTGGGTATTGTGCAGTTCCACATTTTCATATTGCGATCAGAGATGGAGTGATTACAATACAAATGTACTCGAGTACGAGTACGATTACTTTAGAATGTACTTGAGCACGAGTACGATTACATTAGAATATCATCATGATTACTTTAATGAATATCCTATTTCTAACATAAAGGCAACTTTCATGGAATCCCTAGGTGTCTTTCTTTTTCTGTTGCTGTGTCACTATCTAGTGTTCTAACTTATTACTGCTATCCACTATCCAGGTGTTATTATTTTTATTAATCAGACCACTTTCTCGTGTATTGAATGAATAATTTAATGCTGGATTAATAATTTAAGTTATGGTTTCTGAATCAAATACAAATATGATGCATTTAATAATTTCAAGTGTCCTGTTTATTTTAAAAGTCAAATACACATGATCAAATACATTACAATAACAACATTTCAAATATAGGGGATCATATTCAAAAGAGTATCCTATTCAAATATGTAATATATAAGACATGGGGTCAAATACACATGTATTTGAAAGTTTTTAAATATTTTTATAGAGTATTTGATGTTTGGGAATTAAAAATATTTGTAGTAAATTATTTTTCTAAAGTATTTGATATTTTCAAATACGTTTTACAAATACGTTTGCTCAGAGCCAGAGGATGGATTAGCACCTAGGCTGACAGTGACCATAGGTCAATATTCCATTTGTTCATTAGTCACACTCCAAGCTGGTACCAGGCTATTCTGGTTTCCTGGCTGACTTTGAAGGTGAGCTGTGACACTTCTTCACAAAACCCACAAGATCCTAGCAGTGATTAGCAGTGTCTCTTCTGAGGGCAACATAGGCATTTTATTATAGACCTCCTGGCTTAACATAACAAACAACATATTTTTGCTTTTACCTCGGTAGACAGGTTTACAGTTTGCACTTAATTAAACACATTAGACAGGGATTTAGCAGCTAACCGCCCAGATCCAGTCAGGATTTTGGATGTAGGAACAGTGGACCATAGGAAGTTAGGAACCATGACCAGTCATTCACACCATACTGACAGAGCAATCAGTACAGGTGGGGCTGTGGTATGGCTTCTAATATTACAAAGCAAAATGTTAGAGGATGCTTATCTCCTCCAGAGCTTCCCAGGGACTGTCACAATATAACTTTGTACTACACTGTACCAGTACTACAGTAAGCAGGAGGGTCATGAGATGTGGATTCTATGGGGGAAATAAGGTATTAATTAGGAAATCTTACTGAATATTTATTTAACTGAAATGCTCAACAGTAATGGAAAATAAAATAGCTCAATTAATATTACATTTATTAGATTCTAATATTGCCATTTCTATCTGTCAAATATATTTGCTCGCAAGTGTTCATATGAAAAAAATGTAATCATGAGAAGTAATCGTGAGTATGATTATTTTGGTAATGTACTCGAGTACGAGTACAATTACTTTGCTTTGTACTCGAGTACGAGTACTTAAACTCGAGTATGAGTACGAGTACAGAGTACGATTACTCCATCTCTGATTGCGATTAGTAAACAGAAAATCACAGGTAGTAACTCATGTTTCTTAAGATTGTGGCAATGTTATGCCAATTGTTTTGAAATGTGCTATTTTCATGTGTCTGTAAAGTTGTGCATGTATCATCAGAGAGACATTTACCTGTGTCATTATGTCTGTGTCATCAGAGGAACATTCACCTGTGTCATTATGTCTGTGTCATCAGAGAGACATTCACCTGTGTCATTATGTCTGTGTCATCAGAGAGACATTCACCTGGGTCATTATGTCTGTCATCAAAGAGACATTCACCTAAAGAATTCAAATCGCGTTCATACGTGTGTGATCGCCAGCACCAGCTCCAACTTATAGACGCCACTGTATTCATCTTCCTCGTGTTGTCTGTTACAGAATGGCTTCTTTCCGAAGTCATACGTGTTAGAAGACGGCGAGCAGGAGCAGTAGTGATGGAGCTGTCTGGGTTCACAGAAGGCAACGTGTGAGTGCGCGTCGCGTCTCCACAGGCGTCACATGGCATCAACGGCACACATAGTACTCTGCAAACATTTCTTCGTTTCGCCAGGACAGTCTGATGAAATCAGACTCAAACTATTGTGCACCCAAATTGCTCAAGTGAACACCGTTGTCTGAATAGTTATCTGGACAAGTGATATTCAGTAGCATGATGAAATGAAACGAATGACTTATGATAATTTTCCAGGATCCTTATGGTTAGAACCAGGAGGTGTTGCGTGCATGATGAATATGCGTGGTCCCACTGGTGCCTGGCCATGTTGAATTGTCGAAAGAGAACTGCATTATGTACTTGAGAAGTGGAGATGTTTTTTCGGCTGACTCAACTTTGTAATGACTGTTTTGAGCGTGTGAGTCGCTCACACTCGAGAGTAACAACTCACAAAGTGAGTCGTGTGTCGGCTGACTTGACTGGAACAACACATGACTCTTGCACTCACTACTCATGTGTACCCCAACAACCTCTCTTTCATCTTTTCTTAGGATAAATTAATTAGCTACTTGGTCTTGGGGAGGGGAGGGAGGGGAGGGGGGAGGGGAGGGGAGGGGAGGGAGGGGAGGGGAGGGGAGGGGAGGGGAGGGAGGGGAGGGGAGGGAGGGGAGGGGAGGGAGGGGAGGGGAGGGGAGGAATATTTGGAAAGTTTGAGCTAGTTAAAGCTGAGGAATATTCAAACGATGACCAGAGTGTTGTTTATTTTCTTTCCGCCAACATTCCTCTGAATTTGCGGAGGTGTTGCTGAGGTGACGCAGTCATGTGATTTAACTTTCACTGTTGTCCTGTGATGGAGATCTGCCAGCAGCTGTGTCGAATGAGAGCTTACTTAATCCACACACACCATTCATGTTCTCATCAATACCTGTCCACCTGACTGTGTCCTATCACCTGACTGTGTCCTATCACCTGACTGTGTCCTATCACCTGACTGTGTCCTATCACCAGGCTGTGTCCTATCACCTGACTGTGTCCTATCACCTGACTGTGTCCTATCACCTGACTGTGTCCTATCACCTGACTGTGTCCTATCACCTGACTGTGTCCTATCACCTGACTGTGTCCTATCACCTGACTGTGTCCTATCACCTGACTGTGTCCTATCACCTGACTGTGTCCTATCACCTGACTGTGTCCTATCACCTGACTGTGTCCTATCACCTGACTGTGTCCTACCACCTGACTGTGTCCTATCACCAGGCTGTGTCAACATGTCCGCCATAAGTTACTGTGCACCTGCAGCAGGACGTCTCGAAAGCAATCACCTAAGCGAGTCATACAAGATGGCCTGATTCAAGGGGTGGCCTGATTAGAGAGGTTGGTCAGCTATACGAGTGCAGTTCTGGTAAAGCGATACATGCCTCTTAACTGTTATGGCCATTACAAACATTTTATTTATGGTGTTAAAAATGTAACTCTCTGGCTTCCTATAGGTTATAATTTATTGTGTATCTTGTTAGATGAACTTTGGTCAATCTTAAGTTTGTTGGCTGTTTTATACTGTTATAACTGCTGAAGAATTACAAGAGCAGCCACGTTGAGCAGTTCTGCTGTAGTTGTGAATTGAATATCACAGTCTACTTCCATATGTGATGCTGGTTTTTTAATTGCATATTTGTTTTGACCGCTCCCCATGGATAAAATCTAAAAATTTGTTAACTCTGTGCTTAATTACAAACCCCATTGATGTTGAAATATTCTTTCCTGAAAGCCTGAAGCAGAACCAATGGTCACTTTGATGTGTGTCCATTGGGTGAACAGGGGAAGGGTCTTTGAAGTTTGCAAAACATTACGTGTTTAGAACTGGTTCAAACCCCCATCACTATTTGCAGTTTTATGACCCAAAATTGCTGTTAGCATAAATTTGCATTGACATGGTTCACTCAATAGGTGGCGTCACCGTTGCAATATATTTTGTCTCTGCTGCGTGGGGATGATCAGACCAGCCACAACATTGTTTGGTGATTTTGGTGAATGTCACAGTTGTGGGTAAGTCTATCCAAGATAAGACGCACTGAAACAGGTACCGCTTGAATTTAGACAGGTGTGAAAGTTTCACTTCTTGTTCAGTGTGACTGTGGATGCAATTGTCCCCTCAATATGAGAAAATACTATGTTTAATTAAGGTCCGTAATCAAAATTTCAGTCGTGTGATTGCTGTAAATTTCTCTGTGAGATTGAACCTTTGAGAGCACTCTGCATGATAAATGGGTGTAAGTGAAGGTGTCTACAGCTCTACGCTGTAGACGTCACAGAACATACTGCTGCCATTGTAGTCTCGTGTGGTGTAGGTGCCGAATTATTTAGCATTGTTTGTACATAGAATGCTGATATAGAATGTTGTACATTTACCACCCACAAATACTGTCGCAACTCGCAATCGTGTATACTACTTAGCTTCAACGACTATCACTGTTAACAGAGATCATGTAGAGATGAAGAGTATTAATTTGATTAATACATGTATTATCGTTAATAAAACTTTACCACAAGAGTATTGAGTGGAGTCGATTGGTGTTTTCTTTGCAAGTGCTATTGGTAAACTTTTGGTGTGTATATTTTGTAAAGATTAAACAAGTGGGCTACACTGTTCATAAATGGCAAAGTACCTTTTATAACAGCAATTATTGAGAGGAAAATCCAGGTATTTTTTATAAAGGCATTCTATTAGTGATTTTTGTTTTATATTAAAAACCGACTATTTTGACACGATCACACCCTGGACAGCTGTCCTATACATGAGTGAGCAGAGGCATGACAATTCTATATAGCAGAGTTATAACTGTTGGCATACTGATTAAATAGTGGTAATGATGCACTGTAAAACATGAACAATTTGCATAACATCCTATTTATTTCAAAGTATATTTAGATGATAAATAAAAAATACCAGCTATACTACAGTAATATTAACAAAATAAATAAGATTGATAATATATATATATATATAAAGTGAGCTAAAATATAATGTACATTGTGTAAGACTCCTTATAGTCGAGTAGCTGAGGGGTATTGATCGTGACACTCTGGACCAAAGCCCCATATTTAGCATAGTTATACCTCAGAATCATACAATACTTCTTAGAGATCAAAGTCAAACATGAATAATGTTCTAATTGTATTGTCCAATATCTCGAAATTCAAATAATATTAAGTGCTGAATAGCTGCTTGATATATTCACGCACTACTTTCCATAGGATGATTATTTAATTTGCCTTTTACATTGCTGTATGTTATGGTTTCACAGCAGTTCGATAAGCACTTACATCTGACAAGTTGTCTAAATGCACGTAATCATTTGCCCCCAAACAGGCTGTACTGCGCGAAAGATGGCATTCGCCATTACTTGTCAACATCACCAAACACAAGTAGTAGTCGGCGATCGCTGTCATGGCAACCAGCATAATAAAACATAATCGATTAAAATGCATGATTTCCGTTATCATTCTTACCGGCAATGTGTCGCACTGCTTCTGCTTGTAATTATCCTTCTGAAAATATACTATGGACACAATTTGGGGACAGACCGATTTTTACATCCAAAAACAAAGTCCTATCTTTTAACTTGAAGAGGTTAAGGTCAAACGAAGGTCAACATACGTAAATTCTCTATTCAGTATCTACGGTATAGTAACACTCAAATAATATTTATTTATGTTTTGGAAGATTACAACATGCTTTCAAAACTCTATTTCGATTGAATACTTCATATGAAATTTGCATCAATCTAAAAATGACAACCAAAATGCACTAAACTAATTACGTTTGCTGGCGGTTTCACTTTCATATAAACATAAACGAACTAAATATTTCAAATCTGCTTATCTAAACGAACACAGTACTATTTGTACAATTACTGCTATTTATTTAGACAGTACAATGCATCATTATCACTAGAAATTAGACAAGTGGTGCCCAAAGTGCAAGCATGTGCACTACATTTATTCTCACATGAACACAATAATAATTTTCAAAGGACACATGTTTGTACCATAACATTGGATACCGACATGTGTTTCATATCTACCTTCAGAGGCAGTAACATTTACTTAGTTAATTAACCAATTAACTCACACCCCATCACTAAAAATCATCACATGCTGCTACAACGAACCTCCTAGCTTGCAATCACATTTGATCAGTTCTCTGTTACCATCAGGCACACACACGACACAGCTGTGGCTGTCGGATATGCTTTCCACAGTTTCGACACTGACATTTTGTCTGAACCGGGACGTTACATCAGAACCAGAACAGACACGAAAAGGAGCAAAGTACGAGCTTTTTCGTGCCTATATTATTGGCACATTTATGTGGTTGTAGCGGAAGTGTTTTCCTGTGCCAAAGCCGACCATAGTTGTGTTTCTGGATGCATGGTGCTGGATAAAATCGTGAAATACTCCAACCAAGATGACAACATATCCGTGTCTACACTTCTGAGGAGAACGATAGTCGCCTCATTCAGAGCATCGTCTACATGTAGATACGTTCTGCTGTCTGCCTCTTCGTGGTCATTCGTTGTGCATTGATATGTTCGGTTCGACTTTACATGTGAACCACTAGTAGTGTACACATGTTTACTTGGAGGGTAGTCGATGATGCTTGACTACATCTTCCGTCAGAAGATTGAACAGTTCTGGTAAGAAGCCCGCAAACTGGCAATCTGGCATCGATCACGGGACACCTTTCTTGGGGCGCCTTTCCTTCGTTTTTCTCAAGTTGTGGCTTTCAAGGTATCATATATCTCATATCAGGTATCAGGTATCTCAAGGTATCAAGGTATCTTTCAAGGTATCTCATACGATGTAAATCATTGAGTAGTCTTGAAATTATCTTTCCACCCAGGGAATGAAGATATTGTCTCTGTATTCAGCGACGGTTTATGTTTTACCTAGGGGAAGGGCGTGCACTGTCGCAACGCCACCGAACACTGTCATCAACATGAGGGGGTGCCTCTTGCTGGACATTGTGCAACCTATTTTTATATACTTTTATGAAAACGATATTTATGTATTTGCTAAGTTGGCGGCCATTTTGAATTGATGCAAATTAATTAATAATTATTATTCTATGAAAACAATGGGTCGATACATTAAGCAGCCTTTGAAAACTAAAAAAAATAGTATTTAAATCTCAATATATTGAACACCATATGTTGATATATTCCGGGTAGCTGAGTCCCCACCAGGAGCAGACAGCACATTCGTTTAAAAGAATAGTTCCATTAAACATTTGTCAAATTTCGCCCGATAAATTCAAATATTATTTTCGTTTGTACATCACCGTCACGGACTAAGGCGTACTGAAGTCACGTGATCTGCCTTTGCTATTAAAACATGTCTCAACAATATATTTGCCTCATTTTAATTAGAGACAGATAGCTGCTGAAAGTTTGTATACATCCTTTTGATCACAGTTTCCGATATTAATACGAAATTAAGAGGGAAGCGTTAACTTATTTAATGGTAACCAATAACAACTGACTCGCGCATGCGCAGAAACGTCACTCGGAAAATTGTCAGTATAACATCGCGTGCAGGTTTGGCATACGGTCGCGACGCTTAAATGCGTTAACTAATAGTGTCTTCTCCAGTCCGACTCCTCCACACGAACGTAATATTTCAATTTATCGGATGACATTTTAAGTAAGAAATCACCACAGGAAAGTTAAAGAACAGTTCATACTATAAACTACTACTATAAGGCCGGTGGTGTATTAACACAGGTCTATGTGATGCGTCTAGTGCTGTAGTGTAGTGGGTAGTACGTATGTAGTGTAGTGGGTAGTACGTGTGTAGTGTAGTGGGTAGTACGTGTGTAGTGTAGTGGGTAGTACGTGTGTAGTGTAGTGGGTAGTACGTGTGTAGTGTAGTGGGTAGTACGTGTGTAGTGTAGTGGGTAGTACGTGTGTAGTGTAATGGGTAGTACGTGTGTAGTGTAATGGGTAGTACGTGTGTAGTGTAATGGGTAGTACGTGTGTAGTGTAATGGGTAGTACGTGTGTAGTGTAATGGGTAGTACGTGTGTAGTGTAATGGGTAGTACGTGTGTAGTGTAATGGGTAGTACGTGTGTAGTGTAGTGGATAGTACGTGTGAGGTGTAGTGGGTAGTACGTGAGTAGTGTAGTGGGTAGTACGTGTGTAGTGTAGTGGGTAGTACGTGTGTAGTGTAGTGGGTAGTACGTTTAGTTGGGTAACGTGTGTAGTGTAGTGGTTAGTACGTGTGTAGTGTAGTGGGTAGTACGTGTGTAGTGTAATGGGTAGTACGTGTGTAGTGTAATGGGTAGTACGTGTGTAGTGTAATGGGTAGTACGTGTGTAGTGTAATGGGTAGTACGTAGTGCTCCATTGGATTAAAGTATCCCTGGAGGCTGTTGATCTCGATGCGCGACAGCCTTGGCATGAGCGCAAGCGAAGATGTATGTCAAGTCCTATGGCGACGGGGTGAAAGCCACGATGGCAGGTTTGAGTAACTGGAAGCTGTTAGCTGAAGCCCTACACATAGGCGACTAGGATATGATGTGTTGTTGAAGAACAACAGCAATACAAGGCAGCAATCCAAGTGACCAGGTAGTCTTATTTAGGTATGCACTGCCTGCCCCAATCCGGGGACGCCCCTGGAAAAGGTGGGATAAACAAAGCTTGTTCACTTTGACTCCTGATCAGCACACCGCGGCTGGTGGGACTCCAATACCAGCGATGCGAAACAAATGAAGAAGAAGCTATCATTAGCCACATAGAATATGAGGCCCTTACTGGAATTGAAAGATGCAGAAAGGCAACAAAGGCAAACAGCGTTACTTGCCCACGAACTTGGTCGCTACAACATAGACATAGTGGCCCTCCAAGAAACTCATCTCGAAGGACAAGGTTCGCTATAAGAAAAAAGTACACGTTCTTCTGGATAGGGAAAGAACCCGGGACAAGGAGAAAAGCTGGGGTATGATTTGCGATTGCCAATGAGCTTGTTAAACAACTACATATGCTACCAACTGGTATATCAGAACGTCTCACCACCCTCAGAATACCAACAGGGAAAACCCGCTGTGCAACCATTATCAGTGCTTATGCACCAACTATGACGAATTCGGATCAATCAAAGGAAGAATTCTATGAACTATTGGGTCAAGCGTTCCAAAAGATTCCACCTACTGATAAAGCAATCCTATTTGGAGATTTCAATGCAAGAGTTGGAGATGTCTTCACATCTTGGCCAATTGCCCTGGGAACATTTGAAAGGTACAAGTCAAACTCAAATGATAAACGACTGCTTTCTATATGCACACAGTTCAAATTGTCGATCACAAACACTTTTTTTAAATGCCTGATCACTGGTACTACTCTTGGCAACATCCCCGTTCAAAACGCTGTCACTTACTGGGCTATGTAATAACACGAAGAGTAGACTTAGCTGACGTACGAAGTACCCGTGCTATGCGTGGTGCTGACTGTTCAGCCGATCACTACCTAATTTGATCATTGTGCAAACTCTATAAGCCACCTCGAAGGAAAATCGGAAAAACATCTGTAAAAAAACTAAATGTCAATAAACTGGCAGATTCTGAGATGCAGAAAGTATTAATGGCGCATATGGAAACCAACATGATGAACCTTTCATACAATGGCACGATTAATAATCAGTGGGAGACTCTTTGTGAGAAAGTGTACGAAACATCTATTGACACTCTGGGGCACACAACCAGGAAACACCAGAATTGTTTTGATGAAAATGATGATGAGATTTTATCACTGCTAGATGACAGGCGTAGGGCACATGACGCATTATTGTCCCAACAGACAAGAAACCGAAAATAACGCTATACGCAAGCAAAATATAAACTGCAAAAAAGCTACGAGTAATGCAAAATGCCTGGTGGGACGAGAACGCTGATGGCCTACAACAGCTTGCTGACGGAAACTCTTCAAAATTATTCGCTGCAATCAAACAGGAAAACAGAAAACTGCTGTTGCGCCAATTAGAGATGCGAAAGGTTCACAAGTGCTCCCAGAGAAACCAACAATTGTGTCTAGGTGGAAGGAATATTTCAGCGACCTATTGAATTGCCCAGCAATTGCTAGAGAAGAAGCACTTGTGTCAGTAGATCAATACTCAGTCCAAGAAGAGATGGCAAATGCACCAACATTAGAAGAAATCTTAGCTGCCATCAAATCAATAAAATCAGGAGAAACACCGGGCCTAGATGGCATACTTGCTAAAACCCATAAATACGACAGTACAGCTCTTCATGCCCAACTGCTGAAATTCTACCGCATTTTTTGGACAGCCAAAGAACTATCACAACCGTTCAAAGATGCTTTGATAATATACAAAAAGAAGGTTGATCGTAGTGACTATGGGAATTATCGAGGCATTTCACTACTTTCCACTGCGGGGAAATTTCTGGCAAAAATCCTTCTGAAAAGACCACTGCAGAGGTAATCCTCCAGAAAGCCAATGTGGATTTCGTCGCCCACGCTGAACAATAACAAAGACTCTATTATGGTCTTCTTTGACTTGACAAAAGCCTTTAGCACAGTGGACAGGTCAGCCTTGTGGATCTTACTAAGGAGGTATGGATGTCGTGAGACTTTCTTTTGTCAAGATAATTAAATAATTTCATGATGGTATGGCTTGAGCTGTGTCTATCGGTGGATCAACTACTCATCCATATGAAATTAGCCATGGACTAAAGCTAGGATGTGTCTTGGCTAGATTAAAGGCCAGCACAAAAACTCGAGAATTCTGCATTCGTGAACTATTATATGTAGATGATGCTGCTATCGTTGCACATACACTAGAAGACACCAGAGAGATATGAGAACAGTTTGGACAAGCTGCAACCCTGTTTGGACTTACAATCAATACAAAGAAAACTGTGACGCTGTATTACAGTCTCCACAAATTGCAAAGTGTGCTTCCAAGCATACACTCTCTACTATTGCCATTTTAGGAAGACCTTTCCCAAATGCGTCCCCAACATCTACGACAAATCTTGCGGATCTCATGCAAAGTCCACATTGCAAATGTTCAAGTCTTGAGACGGGCTAATATATCCAGCACAGAAGCGACTCTAAGTGTTTCCCTACTCCGTTACACTGGACACACCATCCGTATGAATAACAACTAACTCCCAAAGGCTGTGTTCTATAGGAAATTAGCCAAAGGAAACCGTCTTCATGGTGGACAACGGCTTCGATACAAAGATGTCAAACGACACATAAAGGCTACCCACACAGCCGTAGACAACTGGAAGACTCTTGCAGGCTCGACACCAGTGACGGCAAGCCACCCAGAAAGAAAAGAGGCACATTGAAGAAAATATATCACAAAAATACCAACATGATCACAACCTCCGCCATGGCTTTCCTGGTGTTATCATGCTATCATCTTCTGTGTCAACCTCGGGAGAGGCTTTACAGCTCTGACACTGACATCACCGGGCGCGACGAAGAGTAGAGAGAGGGAGAGAGCAGAGAGAGAGAGAGAGAGAGAGAGAGAGAGAGAGAGAGAGAGAGAGAGAGAGAGAGAGAGAGAGAGAGAGAGAGAGAGAGAGAGAGAGAGAGAGAGAGAAAGAGAAAGAGAGAAGACAGAGAGACAGAGAGACGAGAGAGAGAGAGAGAGGAGAGAGAGAGAGAGAGAGAGGGGAGAGAGAGAAGAGAGAGAGAGAGAGAGAGGGAGGGGGGGAGGGAGGGAGGGAGAGAGAGAGAGAGAGAGAGAGAGAGAGAGAGAGAGAGAGAGAGAGAGAAGAGAGAGAGAGAGAGAGAGAGAGAGAGAGAGAGAGAGAGAGAGAGAGAGAGAGAGAGAGAGAGAGACAGAGAGAGAGAGAGAGAGAGAGACAGAGTGAGAGAGAGAGAGAGAGAGAGAGAGAGAGAGAGAGAGACAGAGAGAGAGAGAGAGAGAGAGAGAGAGAGAGAGAGAGAGAGAGAGAGAGAGAGAGAGAGAGAGAGAGAGAGAGAGAGAGAGAGAGAGAGAGAGAGAGAGAGAGAGAGAGAGAGAGAGAGAGAGAGAGAGAGAGAGAGAGAGAGAGAGAGAGAGAGAGAGAGAGAGAGAGAGAGAGAGAGAGAGACTATAAGGCCTACGGTAAATAGGGATGAAGACATTATTATGGCCTCGATGTGTTTTCGTTGTGTCTATTTAATATGGTGATGTCATGAATAATTATAACGCTCGACTGCCGTCGAGGTAAATAGGTAAATAGTTTAATTCAATCCATAACGGTTCGTGAATATTGTGTATTGCAAGATCGGATTGTTTTAAGATTCACTGAAGAATTTATATTGTGCGTATGTTCGTGTGTGGGTGAATGTGCGTGTTTATGTGTGCGTGTATCTGTTATTTATATACTATATATATATATATATAATATATATATATATATATATATATATATATATATGTTTATGAGTGTTTGCGCATGCATATCCAGTTTCTGCCAGCCGAACAAATAACACATGCATACCAAGTCTAATCCGCCGTACATTTCATAACGAATAAAGCCCAAACTCTCTTAAATGTGTTTAACAGGCTCAAATAACAATGACACATCATCGATTTGCCATTTCGATAAACACGAATGCGCCGAGTACTCAAGTTGTCTTCGCTTAGGCTACGTTTGTACGACATAACGACGGCAAGACAACTGTGAACGCTAAGGCCGTACAACTAGAGATGATAAGCGTTATTCCGGATATCTTCATCAGAGACGATGAACCGACTGGAAGTCTTCTTGTTATAACATTATGTTCATTTTTAACTGTGGTGCCCGGAAATTTTGATTCAAATGTCACGTTTAGCGTTTCTTGTAGCGTGTCGTTTTGTGTTGTTATTGGCCCGTCGGTTTCATTTCCAACAGACGATTTGTTTTGCGCCGCGGACGCGTTTGATGTCGGCAGAGTTGATGGAAGTGTTGGGGCTTTGTCCGGCTGGGTGTGGTTCTCCTAAAGGGTACTTCAGAATATAGTTACAGGCACGTACACGAAAAAGGATACAGTACATGTTTATTCTCTAATAAACACCCACACACCCACATTCACCTCTACCCCCACACATACACACCCACACACCTACACCCATACATACACACCCACACCTACACCCACACATACACACCCACGCCTACACATACACACAACACATACACACCCACACATACACTCACACATACACACCCACACTCACACCAACACATACACATCCACATACACATACACCAACACTCACACCTACAACCACATATACTCACCCACACACACACCTACACCAACACCAACACCAACACTCACACATACACACATATACACACCCACATCACATACACATACACCTACACATACACATACACATACACATCCACATACACACACACATACACATACACCTACACACATACACACACCCCATACACATCTCACCACACCACACCATACATACCAACACATACACACCCACACATACACATCTATACATACACCTAATACATACATACCACAATACACACACACGCACACATACATACACACTACACACACACACACACAATACACATAACTACACACACAACACACACACACACCCCACACACACACATACATACACACACACACATACATACACACACACACATATACACACACACACACACACACACACACACACACACACACACACACACACACACACCACACACACACACACACAACACACACAACACACACACACGCACACACACACACACACACACACACACACACACACACACACACACACACACACACACCCCCACACCACACCGCACCACGCACACACGCACACACACACGCACACACACACGCACGCACGCACGGACGCCACGCGGTCGGTCGGTCGGTCGGTCGGTCGGTCGGTTTGTTTCCTTACAGCTCACACCAGGAGTCAACGTCAGTGGCAGTCAAGCCAAACTTACCGGGCAAACGTCGTCGTAGTCACGACAAACGAGGGTGCCATTCCGTTTGACATAGCGGGTCTTGGAATCGACATCGATTAATGTTCCCGCTCTGTCGCACACATAAGACCGATCAGCAATGTTCACCACGTAACTCCAAGGCGATCCGCCAGTGTCGCATGTAACCTGCGTGCAGCCAACATGTCCGACGACAATTACATATACCAATCAATGAATGTAATATCAACAACTGCATGAGATATAAATATTTTCATTCACCAAGACCTTCTCTTGCGTTAATTGTGAGAATTCGCGGCCAACACCACTGGAAGTGTAAATTTTCAACTTTACACAGAAGGTCTAAATAGACGCTGTCTGACTGAAAATAGATACAACAAGAGTTTGGTGGCGCACTACTAATATTACTATTATTATTAGCGTTTCACGTAACAGCTAAATCTAAGCTAAATCTAAGTCCCGAAGAACAAAGGTTCCGACATGTTTGATCATGGAATGAAGAGTATGCGAAGAGGTAAACATAAATCAACTAAACAAATTATACAACTAGTTGACTAGATAAACATTTTTGAAGACACAATTCCAGTTGTATGGAACGGCTGACGTCAGTCGATCTTAGATTTCCTATGTCCTGCCCTGCGGGCCGTATGCATGGCCAGGGACTAACTCGTGAAACTGGGTATAACTCGGTTGCGAGGTCGCAAGTTCGCTAATCCGGTATGCATGAGCACCGCATAGGCTCGATTTTAGGCTGTTGCCCGCACTTCGACCGCCTATCTCTAGGCTCGCTAGCTAGGAGGTGTAACTCTTAGGCGGTGGTGAAAAATGGCGGCCGTGGTAGTTTGGAGAAGTAAACACAGGAGGAATTTGAAGCGAAATCGGGTATTCCGGGATAGGAGGAATCCACTGGATATGTACGACGACGTGGAGTTATACGACAAGTTTAGATTTCGCCGACACGATATCCTTACGATCGTAGATGAACTGCGAGACGACTTAGAGTACCCCGACACGCGACAAGGCCCCTTGCCGGCTACTCTGCAAGTTGTAGTGGCTTTGCGGATGTATGCAAGTTTGTTTCTAGAACTTGGTGGCTGAGATAATCGGCATCGACCAGTCAACCGTATCCCGAACCATATACCGTGTGACCAACGCTTTGGTCGCTCGGATGCATGGGTAGATACAGCTACCGACGCAACAACAAGCCGACCGGCACAAGGCGAAGTTCCTCCGGCTAACAGGATTCCCCACCGTGGTGGCATGCATTGACGGGACCCACGCCCGCACGAATATGTCAACAGGAAGAATTTTCACTCGATAAACGTCCAGGTAACGTGTGATTTATCAAATAGTTTAAATTTCCCAAAACCTTTATGCAATGTGACTCTGCTGTAACATACTAGGTAATAACCTATTTACTGAACTATTTCTTGAAGTACTTGGAATGAATCTGTGTGTTTTGCGTGTGCATGTGTGTACCAAAGCAACCATTGTAAAAGTATACGAATACATGATCAAACATAGATTTAAATACAACTTCATAATTGAAATATAAATAAATTGTATTAACTATTTGTAATTGTATTTGACACTACTTAAAATGAATTGGTTGTATAAATTTGTATTTAAATTCTTCCCTAAATTATTTGGTTTTTTTTCAAAGAATATTTCAAGTACTTTTATTTGAGTACGGTTATTATTAAATGAAGAGTTAGATTTCATTCGCTTTTCATCAGTCCAAATTTTCACTAGATCATTTGAAAATTGACCATATTTTCTAGTAAGAAAGAAAACCATTATCACTGAGGTCATACCAATGAAAGCAGGGTAAATTGTCTAGTTGTCACCTATGAGCAGCTTTGTTTTGTTACTAATAAGACTGCTAACACATATTTGCTCTGTATAGTCTGAGGGGAGGTGGGAGTTTCTCAAACAGCATTACTTGCCTACATTGTTGACATTTGACAGCATACCAACTGTAGCTATATAGGAATGTATCATGTAATAATGACACAAATATGATGATGTATTGATTTGACCACATATACAGGGTCCTTGAATAATAATTATTATTCACTTATGTGAAACACCTATACACTGTACATTGTGAAACAGTTAATTTTGCCTCTTGTGCTGTAGTAGCAGCCTTATTTGCACTGGCCACTTAATTCCAATTAGTAACACCAGACACCTGCCCACAGCCACCAGCTCCTACTATTGTTTGTTCAAGTGCTCCTTGCAGCTGATAGATAACACATGGCTACACTTTGAGGACAGTATAGTATCTATATAGATTCCTGCATGCTAGGTGTTTATTGCTTGAATGGAAAGGGTGTTTTTATTATGACAGATCAAGGGAATTATGTGGGATACTTGGATCTTTTTACCTATGTTCACTTTTTGGTATTTGCATGTTTAATGCTATAAATGTGTTTAAATGCAAAAACATTCAGGTACTATTTTACTGTGTCATTTAAATTTAACAATAAAGTGCTGTTTGAAATGCATCAGTTACAAAAGAAATAATTTTATTTCACCCCTGTGCTAATGACCACTTCTAAATAAAATTTAAGACACGGTTTTGTTTCATGCACAAACTAGTAATAACTACACAACATAAAGTATTAAAAAAATACATTGACTCATGTATAAAAACATGCACATTAAATGAGTGTCATCTGTCTCTGTTGCAGCTGATATGTGATGCTAACATGAGGATTATGAACTGCACTGCCATTTGCCAAGTGGCCGGGTTCAGCGCAAGATTCCAGAATTCTGAGGGAATCGCAGCTGTTTGCAGCATTCGAGTCACCACGAAAATCATTGACTGGTGTGTTTCTTGGGGACAGTGGGTATATATTCTCTCAACGATCCTCAACACGCGGAATCAACAGGAATGGTCATACACAGATGCCCACTGTGTCAACATAGCTGTCAAAGTAGCAGTTAACTGCTGCTTTAGTGGCTCCACTTGCATAAACCAGCTGGGACCTGGCTCAGGCTGTGGTGGAGGTTCTGGCAGTGGTGCAGGCATCACAGATGATGATACATCTGGAATGCCAAAACATGTTCCTTTAGTAACTTATTTGAATTAGTACGTGTACTTTATTATTGACATAGTCAATCATGTTTTCTGTAACTGAAGAATAGAGTCACTATACCTGTATGTTGCCATGGTTCAGTCTTACCCAACATGCTATTTACTCACATAATATACAAGATGTTCACTAGATTAAAAATGTATGTACACTCCCACACACCAACATGTGTGTGTGTGTGTGTGTGTGTGTGTGTGTGTGTGTGTGTGTGTGTGTGTGTGTGTGTGTGTGTGTGTGTGTGTGTGTGTGTGTGTGTGTGTGTGTGTGTGTGTGTGTGTGTGTGTGTGTGTGTGTGTGTGTGTGTGTGTGTGTGTGTGTGTGTGTGTGTGTGTGTGTGTGTGTGTGTGTGTGTTGTTTTGTTTGTTTGGGTGGTTTTGTGTGTGGTGTGGTTTGTTGTTTTTGTTTGTTTGGTTTGGGTGTGTTTGTGTTTGTTTGTGTTTTGTGGTGGTGTGTTGTTGGTGTGTGTTTGGTTTGTTTTTTTGTGGTTTGTTTTAATTTCTTTTTCTTTTTCTCTTTTTCTTTTTCCTCTTCCTTTTGTAACTTAAGTTTTAAATTGGTCAACCCAAACCCTCCAAAGTTTTTAAGCTTTTGATAATTTGGGAAGGAAAAAAAGGATTTAAAGGGATTTCCCCAACCCCTTTATCCCCCCTTGGGAAGATGGGCCCCCTTCCCTTTCCCTCTTCTTCCTTCCTCTCTTTTTTTGTAAATAATTTCAATTTTAGATTTGTGAAATTTAAATTTTCATTTAACTGTTTGATTAATTATGTAAAAAAAAAAATTAAATTTTGCTAACCCCGTTCCCCGGGAAAAGTGTTCCCCTTTCCCCAATTTAAAAAGTTTGTTGCACTAAAATCATTATAAATTTTTTAAAAATTTCATATTTTGATTTTAATGGATTTTAATTTATAATTTTAAAATTCATATATGTTCCCTTAATATTTTGGGTTCATTATGAATGAGATTTTTTAAAAAAACTTTGTACCCCCTAAATTCATTATATAAATTTTTTTTATAAATTTTTTTTGTTTATAATTTATGTTAACAATTTAAAAAAGTGTCCTGTTTGGGCCATTAATTTTTTTGGTTAAAATTTTTTCGAAAAAAAATTTTTTTTTTTTTTTTTTTTTTTTTTTTTTTTTCACAAAATAAAATAATTAAATTTAAATAAAAAAAACTGTTTGGGATTTTATTTCATTTGTTTAATTTCTATTACTTTTTTTAGCAGAGAAGACACTGTAGTAAATAAGGAATTGTACATAATACGGTGACACTTGAAAGTACAACACACAGTAATCATTTGTTTGACGAGATGTGAATACTCACCATCAATTCCGTTGTCACATCGCCATATCGGTTCCTTCACCAATTGTATCCATGATGATATCAGCATACAGTGGAGGTGTGCTTGGTGGTCTGCCTACCACTTTTCCCTGATCACGTAGTGCGTTCAAAGACCGCATATTTCAAATCTTTCCCCTTTTGTTTAGGTCGTCCTCCGTTCTTAGACTTAGCGCCATCCCGAGCGAATTCACTTCAGCGTTGAGCTCGCCTCTCGCCAAACTTCCTTTTTATTGTTTGTTACCGAATTTTTTAACTTGCTCATCAAAATACTTTTTTCGTTTCCGATTCCCTCAATTAAAAATATTATTTCGTCATCTCGACAGGTCGGCTTACGCTTAACTTTTTTCTCTACGCGCTTCCCACCTTCGCTGACTTCCGTGCCAAGCTTAATGTAAACAAACACTGACCACGTCCTGCGATGAACCGCCGCCTTGACCCTGTGCGTCACCGCGCGCGTGCGCAATGCGGCACAATTCGTGGGAATCCCTGTTTCGAAGCGGTAATAACTTTTCAAACTGACTCTCAGGACCGCGGTCTGCAGACCAACTATGCGGCGGCTAAATCGCACTGCGACCGGCTCATGCATACCGACTGAATCACTCGCTAGGCCACGGCACAGTTAGTCGGAGGGTAGCGCCTGTGCGGCGCCTAAGCTAGTCTGGGGACATGCATATGAGCAAGTAGATCCTTTCAATGGTGAACCTAGACATTGTAATTACTGTAAGGTTGTTTGATTGATATGTATTCACATAAGTGTCTGGCAGACGTTGAGCTTTATTGGCACTGGGCCAACTTTGGGGAACATTTTTAATTAAGTAATTAGCATTATTAACGCTAATTAAGCTTGATCCAAGTACACGTTTGAACTAATAGGCCTAGAATCATGTGTGATAGCACTTTTCTATACAAGTTGACTCGAAGAATTCATTTCTGATATTTTGTCGTGATTAAATGTCAAGGTAAATGTATAAAATCAAGGTCAAGGTAATTTTAGCTTAAAATTGTTGAAATTTACTTAATAGTTAATTTTACTAAACAGAAAAACACTAGCCTATGACTAATATAACCAAATGTAGACATTCATAGTAAAACCAAATAACCCCAACCTTGCTCGCAAACCAGTTGCTTGCTCCGCTCCGAGAGAGAGAGATAGAGAGAGAGAGGGGGGGATGGGCTTCTACAGCAACTCTGCATCAAGCTCCCGCCTGCCGAGGCCAATTACGACCTTCTCTCCGGTGCATTTGTCTGCAGACACAAGACAGGCGGCTGGAACGCTGTCTCTGCCGATCAGTTCGGGGAGCACACGGCAATAAAGATAAGAAAAGCGGGCCTGAAGGGTATCACACTATCCTCAACACAAGTAGCAGAATGGATTGACTCTTTCCCCATGGAAGCATATGTTTCTGACACGCTTGACCATTGCTACTCTCCAGATGTGTCAAGCAGTTCCACCGAGACGCCGCACAAGGAGGAAGATGTGAAGAGATGTAAAGTTGATGAAGATGACCGCCAGCGTATCAGTACAGAACTTGGAAAATTTTCCCACCCCCTCGATACCGAGAGTGATGGCCTCTTTCACCTTCACCTATCCCGTAGTCTTAGTGGACCGTTGGGGCGCCACAGATGACTTGGCAACCAGCTCCCTCCATTCCTCTCGCCTCTCAGCATTCCTCATGGCGGCGCCCAGTGTCATGCCCGTCCATTCCGGGATGTTGTCCTCCCATATCTTTTTTCTGTCTTCCTCATCTTCTCCCTCCTTGCACTGTGCCCTGCAGGATTGTCTTGGCAAGCCCTGAAGATCTTGTTATGTGCCCGTACCATTTCAGCTTGCGTCGTTTTACTGTGGTCAAGAGGTCTTCGCGGGGCCCAATGGCTTGCCGAGTTCTGTTTCGCACCTCTTCGTTGGAGATGTGGTCTCTGTAGGTGTGCCGAGGAGCTTTCTGAGGCATCTCATCTCCATGGCCTGTAATCCTTCTCTTTGTGTCTGCTGTCACAAGCCTCTACAACATCCATAATGGACAAATGGCTCCAATGTGTCAGACTCCTTGGCACTTGGTGGGACGATGGCAACTGCATTCCGCAACTCACTCCCAACCGGATTTCATGCAAAGCTCAGAACATCTGAAACGAGGTGTCAAAATTGGTGACAAGGTCGTGTTCGACCTAGAGTCCATATTTCTCCGTCTTCTGGTAGTCGGTCAACAGTGCGAGATGGAACTCCTGCCAATATTTGGGTATGAACTATGTGCTGTCCCTCCATCACTTATGGATGAGTACGGTTGTCTCCGGGGAGGGAACAAGGCGATACTAGTTCACAAGCTTGGAGTAAAGCATCACAAGCCTCCACGCCCTGACGTCATCGTGGAGGACCAACAGCTCTTGTATCACGTGGTCTGGCCCTGTGGGGAAAGTGTGAGTGTGCTGGCGGAGTCACTGAAAGCGCTGCTTCATTTTGTGCTGCTACAGAGAACATCCTCGTTTTGACCGTTACACTGAAATATCGGCTAACGACCATGAGAGGCAGCGGCAAGCTGGTGTTGGCTCCACTACTTTCAACCTGGACCTCAACAACCTTCTGCCAAGTCGTGAGGCAATTATGAAGAAGAACAAACATAACAAGCGTGGCCTGTTACGTCTTCTCAGTACGTTCAACCTGTTTGTGGGGTGTCGGTTGAGAGCAGGGATAATGGCGTCTTCTTGAACGGTGAAGCAGACCACACTATCACCAGCTATCTGTTTCAAGCCGCCGATGCTGGTCGTCAGGTGGTCAGAATTCCCAGCGACGACAGCAACACTTTCGTGCTGCTGGTCTACTGGACGTGGCGTTACGATCTACAGGTTCATGTTGCTGTGCAGATGGAGAAGTGATATGGTGTTATCCTTGATAACAACGCCACATATGCCAATTTAGGGGACACCGTGTGCTCACAGCTACTTGGAACCCATGGACTAAGCGGTTGTGATACTGTTTCTATCGCTTCGGCAAAGCCTCTGTTCTGAAGACATTGAAAGCAGGCAACTTTCCAAGGCTATTCGACGTGCTGGGTGAGGAGTATGTCACTAACGCGGACCTCATGGCAGTTGGACAGCAATTCTTTGCGGCACCGCATGGACAACCCGCGGGCACCTCGATGACACAAGCTCGGTACAATCTGTACACCCGCAAACAAGGGAACCTACTGCGCATCATGTTACTGCCTCCGACGGACACAAACATTTACCTCCATGACGTGCTCACCTGCAGATATTGCGTTGGGGGTGGGGGGGGGGCAGCTGACTAACAGGTTCCTCCAGATGTCTCCATCTCAGAGTATGGTTGGAAAATAGACGATGGCATAACTTGTCCCAGCATTGACAGTGGTCCACCAGGACCACCACTTCTAATGAACGTCATTAGCTGCCGCCGCCGAGCGAAGGACAAGACATGCAAGGAAGACGATTGTAGCTGTTACCGTGAAAAACACAGCTGCACAATCTACAGCTTCTGCACAGCAGGTGATGAATGGTGCAACCCATTAAC
>JAODUO010000442.1:287500-292500 GCA_025642075.2 Ridgeia piscesae
CTCCATGCTTGTATACAATATTCAAAATGAGGCCTAGCTATTGTTTTATACAGCGGTATTATTAGTACTTTTTCCTTGTACGCTCTATGTCGTTTAAATAATCCAAGACTTTTGTTTCCCTTCGATGCTGCAATTCCACACTGCTCTGATACCTTCACATCAGCACTAATGGTTAACTTTTCTTTTACGGTAATATTTAGTACAGTACCACCAATTGTATATTGTACATCTTCATTCCCATGTCCTGTGTGGAGGCACTTACACTTCCCTTAATTAAACAGCATTTGCCACTTCTCAGATCATTCGGTCAACTTATTCCAATCATCTTGTAATTGCTGTCTATCTGCATCACTTTTAATTTTTCTAAACACTTTTGTATCGCTCGCAAACTTCAACACCTTGCTTGTTATATCATCATCCAAATCATTGATATATATTTAGAACAAAATAGGTCCCAATACTGATCACTGCGGTACTCCACTCAAAACAGATTTCCAGTTTGAAACCTCCCCATCAACTACTACTCTTTGTCTTCTATCAACAAGCCATTTTTATATCCAGTTAATCATACCATTTCCTTTAGTTTAATCGTTGATGTGACACTTTGTCGGAGTTTTTGTTTTAAAGTCTAAGTAGATTATATCTACTGGTGATCCCTCATCTACCCACTTTGTCACATATTCCATAAAACATAACATGTACGTTAAGCAACACCTCGCTTTCCATGTTGTGATGGGTTTATAAAGTTATGTTTAACAAGAAAATCAGCCAGGTGATCTTTAATTAATCTTTCTAATAGTTTGCAAATCACCGATGTTAAACTCACTGTTTCTCGAACTTATTTTAAATAATGGTATGACATTTGTTTCTTTCTATTCTAACGGAACTACTCCCTACTCTAACGACAAATTGAACAATGTTGCAAGCGTGTGCTAATTTATTCTTCAATTTCCAGTTGTAATTTGGGAGGAATCCCATCCACTCCAGGTGGTTTATTATCCGTCATATTCCTTATTTTCTTAGCTATCATTTTGGGGTGATAATTAGTTGTCCTAAATAGTCTGACGCTCTCCCTTCGAACTTAATCTCTGGTACTGGCAATGCTCTAATATGTTCCCTGGTAAACAACGAACTAAACTACTCATTTATTTTTTCCATTAAGAATCCCTCTGTTGTTATGTTTCCATCACTTCCTTCTAGAGGACCAACCTTATCCTGAACTTTCTGTTTACTTCGAACATATACATAAAAACTCTTGCTGTCACGTTTTATATTAAGAGCAAATGTTTTTCATAGCTTCCCTTTGAACTTCTCTTCTCCTTTCAGCTGTAGCTAAGTGCTTCTTTATGAATGGTATAGTCTTAATCATTTACGGTATGTCTATATGACTTCCACATAATTTGCTTGTACTTGATTTTCTAATGGCTTATTTCGATAAGTGTTTCCTTTTAGACTGTTTCCCCTGTTTTTTTCAAGGGGACACATTTATCGACAATGCAGTGAACTTCACTCAGTAAGATATTCGAGCATTCTGTTGCTGTCTTATTCTTCAGTGTGCTATTCCAGTTTATCTTTGCTAAATATTTCCTCAGGTCCTTACATCTTCCTTTGTGAAAACTCTTCCTGTACTGTATTTTTTATTCCGACCTCCTTTTACTTTGATGATAAAAAGTATCTGGTTGTGATCACTACACCCCAGTGGCTCACATATATTGATATTATTAACACATTCCTTCTGTGAGGGCAAAACTATATATCTAACACGTTCTTGCCCCTGGCTGATTCTAGCACATGTTGAGAAAGGAAACTATCTTGCACTAATTAAAAAAAAATTCTCACTCCCAGTACTCTGTAGAGATTTCCCCATGTATATGCCCACAATTAAAATCCTGCATAACACAAACCTGTTTACTCACTTCTTTTGTAACATTTTGTACTTGCTTATGTAGATGCTTATGTTTGCACTTCGATAAACTAACCCAATAGTTAATGTTGAGTTTCCTGTAACTATGCTACATCAGACAGCTTCTTCGCATTCTGCTTCTTTAATATATAAAATAACACCACCTGTCTTTTTATTTGCTTCCTGTATTTGGCTTCTCTGTGAGTCCCCCCTGCGAATCTAGTTTAAATAGTTGCAACCTGTTCCACTGTCAATAGATCAAAGCAGGTTCTCAGAGAACACTGCTGTGCCCTTTCCACTTAGATGGAGGTCATCTCTCATGTTCATATCTTCTTTCCCAACAAAGTATATCCACAAGTCTACGAATCCTACTCCTTCCTCTTCACATATCTGCCTAACTAGAGCGTTGATTGCCATCCTCTTGCAGTTTCTATATGTCGCTCCCCTTCCTCCCATTACTGGCAAGATTCCTGAGAGAATAATCTGTTCAACTCTGGTCTTCGTCAGTTTCCCTACCAACTGTCTGTATCTCATACTATCCTAGTTGTCCCATCCCTGTCTGCATTGTTCGTCCCTACACGTACTAGTATAGACCCTCCCTGGCCGTGCCCTAATATGTTGTCTACCAGTTCATTCACATACTCTGTCGTAGCCCCAAAAAGACAACCAACGGCATATTCTCCCTAGCTTAGTGTCTTGTCTGTCTTTCGCAAAATGGAGTCGCCCATAAATACCCTTTTTGCTCTCAATGCCTCCTCAATCACTGCCTTAGAGTATTCTCTCCGGTTTGCTTCTACCTGGTTGCTGACTTCCCACTTTCTCTATTGTTTTTTCTTTCCTGCCTCTTTTCTTCCTGTCATCAGCCTTGTTATCGACTTCCCTTTTATCACATCTACACTCACTTCCTTTCTTTCCTCATGTCACATGTACTTCTCCTCTCCTCTCCTATCCCATTTTCTCTCCCTCCTTCTCTACTGTCACTTTCTCCCTTGTCACCTTCCTGCATGTCATGTTTTATGTCGTTCTTTCTCCATTTGATTTCCTTGCAATCGCCCACCCTCCTCTCAGTCTCCTTCCCTCATCATTCTTGTCACTACATTGCTCCTTCCTACCTCTCTCCCTATCATCGCTCTCTATTCCATTCCCTTCAAAACATCAGTTAGGCTAGCTATCTATGCTGTTAGACAGTCCATTTTCCAACACCCTACGCACTGAAAAGTAAACTCTTCCTCCATTTTCTCAGCCCAAGATTTTCCGCCTCCAGATAAGGTAAAATCCACCAAGCTGAGGCAATCGATTTGATGTATATTTGCCGCCGAAATGTGGTAAATTAATAAGCTCGAAACATCGTTCTCGAGATTAAATTGTGCCTGCGATGTGTTCAAATTAGGAATTATATAAGACAAAAGTACAACTGAATAAGCAAACGTTCTGCTAATAATTTATTAAATGTTTTTATTTATATAATTTCATATGTTCTTAGTAACATGTTTTTAATTAATTAAAATAAATATATTTAATAACTTGTTTGTTTTTAAATAGAACAAGAAATAAAGAAATACAAAGTTGTTGTTGTTGAAGTCTGGAATTCAAGATGTAAGACGAAATAAATGAAAAATTTGACGTACGCGCTTTCTCTGTTTGTCATCCAGTCCATGCAACTCTTCATGGCGAATGAACAACCGAGACCTTTGCCCCAGGCCAGGGGCTGAGCCATCGAGTAGTTCACTTTGTACCATCTGCGTACACACGCCGTCTGACATGCAATAATCATAGCGAAGATAAATCTAAAGAGCATAGGCCCCTATCAATGCTTAGCCAATTCTAAAAATAATAATTACAGAGCGAATACAAATCTAGACAGAGTATCAGCGCTACGAAAAGATGCTATATAATACTTTCTGTCTGTCTGTCTGTCTGTCTGTCTGTCTGTCTGTCTGTCTGTCTGTCTGTCTGTCTGTCTGTCTGTCTGTCTGTCTGTCTGTCTGTCTGTCTGTCTGTCTGTCTGTCTGTCTGTCTGTCTGTCTGTCTGTCTGTCTGTCTGTCTGTCTGTCTGTCTGTCTGTCTGTCTGTCTGTCTGTCTGTCTGTCTGTCTGTCTGTCTGTCTGTCTGTCTGTCTGTCTGTCTGTCTGTCTGTCTGTCTGTCTGTCTGTCTGTCTGTCTGTCTCTCTCTCTCTCCCCCTCTCTCTTCTCCCCCTCTCTCTTTCTCTCTCTCTTTCTTTCTCTCTCTCTATCACACACACACACACACACACACACACACACACACACACACACACACACACACACACACACACACACACACACATATAAATATATATATATATATATATATATATATATATGAGAGAGAGAAGAGAGGGAGAGAAATACAGAAAATTTTTTAAGTCTTTGTAGCGTGATTTGTCAGATTTGATTCGCTATGTATTTGTATTTTGAATCTATGCTATATATATATATATATATATATATATATATATATATATATATATATATATATATATATATATATATATATATATACATATATATATAATATATATATATATATATATATATATATATATATATATATATATATATATATATATATAACATAGGCCCCTATCAATGCTTAGCCAATTCTAAAAATAATAATTACAGAGCGAATACAAATCTAGACAGAGTATCAGCGCTACGAAAAGATGCTATATAATACTTTCTGTCTGTCTGTCTCCCCTCTCTCTTCTCGCTCACTCTCTCTCTCTCTCTCTCTTATATATATATATATATATATATATATATATATATATATATATATATATATATATATATATATATACAGTCCCGGCAAAACATGGCAAACAAAAACTGACACTGATATTTTTCATGTTCTGAACAACTTTATAGATTTCCGTTTGCATGTAGGTAAATTATTTCTTCATGATAATACATCAAACCATCCTACTACACTGTTATTTGTTAAAAAAATATGTAATATCATAAATTTGTTATGGATATGTTTCAGCTTTTTGGAGTCCCGTATATATATATATATATATATATATATATATATATATATATATATATATATATATATATATATACACAAAAACCA
>JAODUO010000442.1:297500-300000 GCA_025642075.2 Ridgeia piscesae
GGATTTATTTACTATAACACGTAAAACATTGTACATATATACATAAGGTATAAATACAAAGATACATTAAATATATGACACAAAAAAGTGCAAGCACTTATTTCCGTTGTGGTCCCTACTGATACAGACAAATACACGACAGACATTGACACGATATGACAAATGTAACAATATTAAAACAACAATAATAAATAAAATGTGATAAAATAATGACTGCATGTATTATACCAATAATAATAATAATAAATAAAAATAAATAAACATTACGTCATGATTAAAAATAAATAAAAGAGCTGGCTTCCTGATCATTAAGATAACTGAACAAAAACTGTTTCACTAGACATTTAAATTGACTGATGTTCAGAACACTTTTTATATGTTGTGGCAATTCGTTCCATGCTAGTACATAAAACGAAGTTTGACCAATAGATTTATCATACGGTACATGAAGAGAGAGAGAGAGAGAGAGAGAGAGAGAGAGAGAGAGAGAGAGAGAGAGAGAGAGAGAGAATTTTTATTGTTTTATCCGTAGCTCAATTGGTAACATATTCACCAGCCTAAACTCCCTCAAACCGACATGAGTTCTTGCTGGTGTATTTTATAAGGAACCGGATTACCTTGTTCTGGGTTAACCCTAAGAACCATGATGAACAAGCATAATAAAAATGACATAGTATTAAGGCTGAAGTAAGAAGTTGTTTTGTTTTCATGTTGACATTTTTTGTTTGTCTATACACAAATTTTAATTTGGCATTTGTCTTACAAATAATTTTGTGAGCCACTCTTTCTCCAGTTAGAGACTGATCCAACTGTATACATAGATATTTAACATGTGTTTGACATGTCAATGTGGTGCCAGCACATTTCACCTGAATAGAACTACAGGTATGAAGTTTCCTTTTTTGATCCAAAAAGAATAGATTCAGTTTTCCATAGATGGAGGGACAATTTGTTATTAATTAACCACTCTCTGGCTGCCTCGAGCTGTGAGGAAAGACTTTCTTGGATCAATTGGGTGTTTGTACCCGAAACTAAAAGAGCTGAGTCATCAGCATACAAAAGAAGTTTGCAGCGAACAGCCGTGGAAATATCATTTATATATATTAGAAATAATAAAGGTCCCAGAATTAAACCTTGTGGGACACCCCATGTGACAGTCATAGGTTTCGATATAATTTCATTAATTTCAACTGATTGTTGTCATTCACATAAGTATGATTTAAACCAGATTATGTCAGATTTGTGGAGTCCTATTGCTTCGAGTTTTTGAAGCATAATCTTCTGATTTACCGTATCAAAGGCCTTCTGAAGATCAAGTAGCACCATACCTATGTAATTACCTTTATCTTGCTCCTGTTTTAGGAAGCCAGTGAGTGATATTAAACATGTTTCGGTAAACTGATATTCATACAGTAGATTATATGTTTGGAGATACGTATTCAATTGTTGATAGACAATCCTTTCGAATACTTTTGAGATCGTATTTCAAATCGAGATCGGGCTGTAATTACCGGCTTCCATTTTACTATTCTTTTTGTAAATGGGCATCACTTTTGCAGATTTAAGATTTACTGAAATTTCGCCGGTGGACAATGATAAATTAAAAATATGTGTTAAAGGAGACGCACTGAGCTTGGCACCATCCTTAATGAATCTGGGTGACAATAGGTCCAACTCAGTTGCCTTGCTCGAGTTCAATTTGCATAAAATACTGAGTACGTTTTTCCAACTGACTTCACTAAAACAGAAGCTATTGCTGGTTACACCCAGTGACCTGTAGAAGTCCTGAAAATGTTGCCTCTCATATTTACCATTACTTGGTGGAAGTTGGTCAACCAGTGTTGAGGCTACGTTAGTAAAGTAGTTGTTAAAATGTTCGGATACTAGTGATTTGTCAAAACATATGTTATTGTCAATGTTTAGCCCTATGCTTCCTGGCTTACAGTTACAACGAGTCAAAGTTCCGAGGCTTTTCAGCAATTGCCATAATTGTTTAGGTTGTTGTTTGAATTCATCAGTCTTATTTGCAATGAACTCTGATTTGGCCTGTTGCTTCTTATATTGAACCTGATTCCGACGATAGATAAATTTCCTGTGCCCACTGATGTCTTTGGTCTTTCTGAATTTTGAAAAAGCCCGATCTCTTTCATGAATCAGGTGCAGTACCTCGCCCGTCATCCAAAGGGCAGTACGCTGTTTAATACGGACATTTTTCAGTGGAGCAATGTTATCAACAACGACCATCAACTTACATTTAAAATGATAAAAAGCCTCGTGTACAGAGTTTGAAACCAGTACATCCTGCCAATCAACTTCGTGCAGTTTTTCTTCAAATATTTCCTTACTGTAATTTCTTAGCGATCTCAATGTCACACCGTTGTGACGACTGATGGGGATTTTCTTGAATGTACGTGTACAGTATATTACTTTGTGATCGCTTAAGCCAAGGTCTAATACACAACATTGTGATATTTTAGCAGGGTCTGAGATCAGGATGAGA
>JAODUO010000442.1:307500-327500 GCA_025642075.2 Ridgeia piscesae
CTTTCTCTTTCTTCTCTCTCTCTCTCTCACACACACACACATACGCACACACACACACACATACACACACACACACACAAGATACATACACACACGCACGCACACACACACACATGCACACACGCATGCACGACACACACGCACACACACGCACGCACACAAATAATATATATATATATATATATATATATATATATATTATATATGTATATATGTATATATATATATATATATATATACAACCTGTATATACGCTATATATACACATGTATATGTGTTCATATATACACATATATGTATATATACATATATATGTATACATATACGTAATATATCATATACAAATATATATAATATATATATATATATATATATATATATATATATATATATACTATATACGTAAGTGTGAGTTATATACACATATACAAATATACATATATATATACATACATATACAAAATATATATACATATACAAAATATACATATATATAATATATATATATATATATATATATATATATATATATATATATATAATGTTATATTATACTCATTATACTGTACTTATTGAGTTGTACACCTATGCGTTCTATAATCTATCAGCCTACATACACATACAAAACATGCAACGAAAGAGTTACTTTCATATTAATATAAACATATTAACGCATAAATATAAATAATTGTTGACAAATCACATATTTTATCATACACATTATTTTCTCTCATTGGTACACAACTGAAAAGTGAATCATAATGAGTAATATAATGAATAATAACAATAACATTTCTAAAGTGTACATTTTATCCTCCGAGATCCCTACTCAGAGGTGCAACATACAGAAATAATTACACGTTATTGTGAATGGGAAAGGCAATAGTCGTGTTACGAGCAAGGGACTCTCGAAGATTTAGAGTGGGAATATGATAAAGATAAAAATTTCTTGAATGTCTCTGCGAAATGGATTTAGTTTCATATAATTTTATATTGCTGTGGAATTGATCCCAGAGTTTGGCTGCAGCTTCAGAGAAAACAGTTGCCAATATTGAAATTACGTTTAGGAACACAAGTTCTTGAGAAACGGGTAATCTTGGGGAAATGGGGATGTCAAACAAATGAATGAGATTAACTAAACAAGATGGTTATTACAAAGAAAGCGTGTGGTATGCAATAGTAGCTACGCTACCACTGCAAATGTGTAAGAAAGGAGGAACGGAAAGCCTTGAAGAATCATTGCCATAACACAAGAGCGTAGATGATTTAGATGATATGTGACCATGATTTGATGACTATGGAAAAGTCCTGAATTCAGGGGAATTCGTCATTCCGCAAGTACCGCACACGGACGGTGCACAGTGCCTTTCGAACACATATACAACTGATGTGTTGAATTGTTGATCAATATGTAATATGCCACCATACTTTTTGTTTCCGCGCAGAAATGTATATTGATGAAGAAAATCGGAAACATTCGGATATTTACATCGAGTAGATAAAAGCAAGTCAAAGCAAGTGCAACTTGAATGTAATATGGCGGCGCCCAGTGGTCAAAGATACCCAAGTGTAAATAAATTACTAAAATATACTGTGGCTTCTTGCTCATCAAACCATAGTCACATATCCTCTACATGGTATGTTCTTGTGTTTGTGCAATGGCTGTTGAAGCAGCGTTCCTGCCACCTTTACGTATAACGCGTGCTAATTAATTCCGATTATAATCACTGTTTCATCGTCCTGTCGTTAATAAAATAAATCATTTCAGGATTGTGTTGGTCATTTTAATTGAGTGTTCGGTGTTACTTGCAACATACCTCGTCCAACGAAGGCTTTGTGTCATCGTGAAAACAACCGGGTTTTCCTAGCAGGCAGCCCGTGTTCAATATTAGAAACAAAACCATCGCAAGACCCAAGTGGAACATGGCGGCCTTTCTAAAAAAAAGAAAACTCGATACAACTTCTGATGACGCAAGTTCATTGTTGTCTCTCGTTGCGTAACCTACGCTAATAAAATTATATAGTCGCGAATTAGTTTCGTTAGTATCTTTTGGAAAAAAGAATTAGACCTTAGTACACCTGTATAAAGACGATCTGTTAATTATTGTGAATAAACCTCCGGTTATTTTTTCGTCGGATTGTAGAAAATGCCAGGTGGTTTATATTACCTATCTACGGACACAAAGCCAAAGATATATTGTCTAATCATGATATTATAAGCATGATCCACTTACCAAACTGTGTGCCTTTGCGTAGTCCTCCAGTTTGGCTAACTGGTTCGACTTGCCGAGACTCCAGCCGAAGAGACTTCGGAAATGATTTGAAACACTAGCCTCGGTTTCCTAGTCTCCGCGATGTGGCGCCACTGTTCCATCGTGACGAAAACGATTGGCTACCCTCGAATCCAGAACCTCGAATCACAAGAACCAACGAAATCGATTCTCAGGCGCCGTGATGTGGCAGCAGTTTATCTTCTTCTTTCCTGTCTTCTCTTCTTTGTTTTTTCCTTTTAAGGGCTGTGATTTTGCAAACATAATTAGCCCTGCGATGCCATTAAGCTATTTAAAATCAAATTATGTTAATATTGAACTATAGAAATTGCAGTATGATTAAAGAAATTAATACTAACAAACTTACATTAAATAAAAAAAATTAATTTCATAATATTTACACCAAAAGGGAAGAATACAATACAGAGAATGCAGACATAACATTAAATGGAAACATAATAGAACAAGTCATGTTTACAAAATGGCTAGGAGTATACATAGATGAACTTTTGAGCTGGACAATCCATATTAATAATTTATTCAAAAAACTAAATCCACGAAATGTAGGAATGCTACACAGATTAAAACACGCTCTTCTATTGTATACCATCAAGACTTTATACTATTCATTACTATTATCTAATATGCAATACTGTGTTCTGTTATGGTCGAATACACATACAAATCACTAAATATTCAAGCTGATACAGAAGAGAACAATAAGGATAATTACGCAATCACACTATGCATCACATACGGATCTTTTACTCTTAATGATATTTTAATAAGATTACTTTTAATGTTCACAAACTTCACATATGATTTTGAATTGGTTACGTATATTGGAATTCGTGATGAATTTATGCCTCTAGTGCTTGAAAATAGTAGTAGCGCACTAAAATGCACATTTTAACTAGTAGTCAAATATATCTATTTATCTATTTTAAATACTATATAAATTCATTGCATTTAAGAAATCTTTTTTGCCTTGCTATTACATGCTTGTATTTAAAAACATTTACTTTTTATATAATAATGAAAATGTCTTTAAATTATTATATTCTGGTGGTCGTCGGTATAAGCCTTTAGGAGTTTCTAGAAGATCTCCACGGTCACATGTTTTGTACTCACTTTTATGCTGTGCATTTGTTTGTATGTAGTGACCGGAATAAATATGATTGATTGATTGCTGAACTAAATGTTTGGCTTGCAGCTGGGTCATTCAAAGGTAATTTTAAGTGAGCCAGAATGCCTGTGTGGTAGGTAGAGTATATAACCGGAATATCACATAACCTAGACAATACATTGCATGCAATTAATTTACTTGTAGCTAGCATATAATAACACTTGATTAGAAGCTGGTGAATAGCTTAGTTGATTATGCTAAATGAAATATAATGTCAACTTTAATTATACTCTTCCCATATGAGTATTAATTACAGAATTACCTCAGAATTGTAAGTTGTCATTAAAGGGAAACAAAAGTCAATGTTATGATCATATGGGGTTAACAGAGTTGATAAAAAGTAACAACTTCCAACAACAATCATATTTTTAACGTCACTAGTTTACCAGGAAAAAATCTAGAACACATAGCCATAGAAAGTCTATAGAGTATGCCATTTTAGAAACAAGATGACGTAATTAAGTATTCTTGGTCGGCGTGAACTGTGCATGCGTATTATTATCATGTGTTACTTCTCCTCACATTTCTTACATATATATACATACACTACATTACAAAAACAAATCACTTGTATTCCTCTAAGAAAATTCACAATAAAAACGTGCAAATCTCGACGGACGGCAACTCGACAACTTCGACTACCGTAAACTCGCTATTATTAGTTAGCTTTACACAAAATACCGCTAGATGGCGCGTTTGTGCGCGCGACTATTTATAAACCTTACTGCATTCGCACGCGCGAATTAGTTTAACTAATTATAAATAATATAATAATAATTACCATAATCACTATGGTCGGCAGAAAATGTTAAACGGCAAATAAAGGCAACGCTTTGGTGATATGGGCCTTATATAGTTGATAAAAAGTAACAATTTAATAAAATAAAATATAATTTTAAAACTTTATTTTATATAGCGCCAAATCCATAATTGTTTGTGGCGGTTCACAACATACTGTTATTAAAGTATATGCATTAAAAAGAATGCTAACCACAGGTAATATTTAAAAATAAATATTACAAATACATGTGTCTGCATAATTATATAAAATTGCCTATTAGTCATAAAAGAGGTATGGAAATTACGTGTTGTTCAATTGTTGTCACATTGTTTGTTTTATCAATATTTCTATGAACATATCGCGTGTATTGCGAGAATGCAAGCTTATATTACATAAGCGATGTTTTAACAATAATAACTAAAACAATAACATATTAATATTATTATTTTTAAATGCATAAACAAAACTTCTTCTACAACCATATATTGGCCAAATATTCATATTTGGTTTAAGTTTCAGTGATTTATTGTCCCGATAATTAATAATAAAGTGTCTTGTCCACAAATAATTATTATGACATATCTGGTTGTGAAAATACCATTCATAAGTAGAAAAAAGTAGCTTAAATAATATTTTCTTATGCACAATGTATATGTACTGAATGAAAATTATTGTTACGTCGTAATTAGTTTACCATTTTAATTATATATTACCTTTACATTAATTTATCACTATTGTTGTTATGGAATTTGTATGGGTTCTTTTAATACTGATAGGTAACTTTAGTTCATTATATAGACACATGTATTTTTATTATTTATTTTAAATTATTATCTGTGGGTAGTTTTCTGCTTATTGTATTTTTAATAGCAGCATATTGTGAAGCGCCACAACCAATTATGAATGTTGTGCTATAAAATAAATAAAATATTATTATATTATAATAAACCTTATTATTTCCTGCAAATCATAGTGATGATAATTATTAATTATTATTATATCATTTATAAGTAATTAAACTATTTCGCGCGTGCGAATGCAGTAAGAAAAGTTTATAAATATTCGCGCGCGCATAAACGTGCCGTCTAACGGCATTTTCTGTAAAGCTAACTTATATAGCGATTTTACGGTACCGCAGAGCGGCCGACGATCGAAGTTGCCGTCGATATCTGATTTGTGATTTTTCTTCGTTAGAGGAATGCAAGTGATTAAATTTTATAACTTCGTGTATGTAAATATGTATGTATGTAAGATAAGTGAGGAGAAGATTGGCGGGTGGTGGAGGTCGTTTTCATGGTTGGGTTAATCGAACCCAGTCGTCTGGCATCCACACTGTGTCTGTCCCAACGAGTCAACTGGACTACTGTTTCAGTTCTGGTCGATTCAAAGGGTAACAAAAAGACTGATACTGTCTTTCACTGTACTGTTGCTACAAGCGTATGAGGAACAGTGTGGCATATTGCTGTCGCGATTTTGTTGTAAACCGACGTAAGGCACCTTTAGCGAACCGCTTGGCTCTCTGTTATGACAGCCGAACCAGCAGACGACTTTATGACCTAATACTTTTCCGAAGTGCTGATAGAAGCTGGGTTTTGATTGGTTGCATAGACCAAGATGGGCCCGTTCGTGGTGTCGGTGTTTTAGCTAGATTTACCCACTTTAACACCACTTTCTAAGGAAATTGCTAATGCGAAATGTTTGATTGTAGATGCAAATGGTTAGCTTGTGTAAACTCTTTTAGGTTCATAACACCAAACCATTGCCTTTTTGCCCTTTAATCTAGAATCTAGGCAAACCATATGCAATCATTTCTTCTTCCTTTATGTGGAGGTATACCTCCCGTCTTCTCGCAAAACTAGATCGCGATACAGCAGTGTAGTGCCTACAGTTTTTACAATTGTGTTTATGTCACAACCCTCATCCAATTTTCCATATACTGTCACGTACCACAACAAAGAGATTATGGATATCTGAACCCAGAGAAACAACCTTGGGTCTCACGCTAACTGTAAAAGTAATTAACATGAAATAAGAGTAAAGTTTTTTCATTTAACATAATGCTTTACAATTTCCGCTGGATTGAAAACTGTTACACACGATATAGACCAATATTATAAGTTTGTGAATGTTATGCCACGATTACTCACTAAGTGGCAACGTTCGCTTCCAGTAAATCAGACACAAACGATTAAATGGGAATAAGCATTATATTAACAAAATTCACAAATAAGAATTAATTTAAAGGGTAACAGAAGGCAACATGTTGATGTTACGGACCTCATGGAGTTAATACAAACTAACCACACGCAACAACAATCAATATTTTCACATCAGTGGTTAACTCAGAATGAGGACTAAATATGGAAGATTCTGATGAAATTTCCGCTAACCAGTCTGGATATCTTTTTAAAGACGCACAGTCTCGACCAATAAGTACCGAGCTATGACATCGGTACGTTTGACTGATATGTATACAAATACACCAGCTCAGGTATTGATATTTCGTACGCCCTTCGATCCAGTAGCTCATTTACACTGTCTTGTGCAGGAACAGTTACGAACTATAATCTCATTCATGCTTTATGCAGATGTAACATTGTACTCGTTACAGCGACAAAGTAAGTGTGGAGATTGCTTTACTGGTTATTGGAATGTGGATTTAAATCCATAAAATATATAATAAAATATATATATTTTTTTTTTATATATATATATATATATATATATATATATATATATATATATATACATTACATATACATATACATATACATATACATATACATATACATATACATATACATATACATATACATATACATATACATATACATATACATATACATATACATATACATATACATATACATATACATATACATATACATATACATATACATATACTAACAAACGGTTAAGCTAAATTAATGGGTCTACCAACAGTCGTAAACTGTACTAGTTGGTAGTATACCTAGTTTGGATCATTTTTGTAAAGTTTGTGTAGTAAAGTTCTAGCGTGAAATTATTAATTGTAGTTGCAAATGGTTAGGTTCCTAGTTCTAGAAGAATAGGAATAGGAATATGGTATGGCTATATTCTACATTGTTATCGTATGCGCTGGAGACATCCAAAATCCAAGAAAATGCTGCTAGGTTACGCAGCGAATGATTAACTGACGAGAGCGACGACATGTTGAGGGAAGAAGAGGCCCGACATCGGTTATGTGAATCGTCCGGCGAACGTGTTTGACGAGAACATTGTCATTGGACGATATGAACCCATCGTACATCAGAGAGTGACGCGAGCAATGGTGACAATCGCAACGGACTAGAAACCATCATAATGGACGGCTCGATTCCGTCAAGTCGGCGGTAGTTAGGATCGAAAAGATATTGAACGGTGGGCTCGTCTACGTCGGCTGCCGCCATCTCTGCGTGTGGTGTTGAGCATCCCACACCGCAGCTCTCTACGAAGAGCTCCTGCAAAAGGCCGAGTCGCTGCACCCCACGCCCCGACGATAGCCACCATCACAGACGTTACTGCTGGTCTAGTATCTGTCGGGAGGTACTTGTGGTCATTGTTAAGAGACAAATTGAAAAAGGCGGTACAGAAAACATCCAAAGAAGAGACATTTTTTTGGTACTACGGGAAATTCGGCGCCGAGAATCGATGCTGTAGCGGGCCACCCTGTTCATGGTACATTGCGAACCTTTCAGTAATCGGCTTCTTATTACGCTCGCTAAACAACAAATAAAAACTAATACTCTTCTTGACCGGATATTTAATAGACTGCAGTTCAGTAGTCTCTCCTCCCTGACCCACTGGACATGTCCTGTCGTCTGCGAACGGGCAAGCCTGCGCACATTCGGCCGGCGCAAGTCTACCTTCACGCTTATGGACCGGATATGCTCCTATGACATGATTGCGGCAGACGTAGTCCGTCCCGTCCTATTTTGGGAATATATATATTTCGTGTTAGCTACAGAAACTAATTCATGAGATAGCTACAGAAACTGATTAATAACACACGAAATCAGACGATCGCGTTACCATGGACATTCATTCAGTGGAAAGGGCGTGCTGCCGTCTACTCTATGACTCCTGGTTCTGAGCACGGTGCTACATTCAACGACGACCAATAGGCTCGGCTGTGGAGGGATTTACCTGAAGTAGCCGACCCCAGGATAAGCAAAGTGGTTACCATGACAACGCATTTGCACATTACCACGGAGGTTGCACCGGTATACATGTCATGTCGGACGTGTCATGGCGAGACGACGGTCACGTTGAGAGACGGTGGGAGAGAGAGAGGGATGTGGGTGGGAGAGAGAGGGGTGTGGGTGGGTGAGAGAGAGAGGGATGTGGGTGGGAGAGAGATGGATGTGGGTGGGAGAGAGAGGGATGGGGTCATCGAGCGGTGTGAATGTAGTTGGTAACTGCCATCCCACGCAGTAAAGAAGACAGAAGGCTCGTGGCATGTATACGGGGACTTTCGGAGACGAAACAGCAGTACAGAACTCTACATAATATCCGCTTCCGACATTGACGAGTTTCAACGGACGGTTGGCTGGTTGTTTAGCAAGGTCAATCGTCGACAGGCCTTCCAACAAGTATGCGACGAAGAATCAATGGACAATATGGCTATACTCATGACTCTTGGCCTGTTGAAGTTCCCTCGAATGTCATTCGGTGTGAAGAACGTCCACCTACTGCTCGGTGATCCGCCGTTCGCAAGTTTCTTGTACATGGATAATGTTATCGTGGGCAGCGAAAGCAAAGATGATCACATCAGAGACCTGCGCAGTCTCTTCCAGAGGCTTAATGAAATGGGATTCCTCCTGAACAAGAAGAAATGTAAACTTGGCCGATCGGCCGTCACGTTTCTCGGTCATGTATTTGATTCGTTCGTGAACGACTGGAAACCTTCTCTCCTGGTACGTAACTCAACTACGTGAAGGGCAACAGAAACGCTTTTGCAGATGCGTTGTCACGCAGTCAGCTGCAGCGAGAAGAGCATAAATCAAGTATCACTTCCGCCTGTGGTTACACGATAAATTCCTTCCAGGGAACTGGAAGCAGCGAACGACGATGAACTTGTTAGTGACATGTGTTGACACAACTACAGCCGCTGCGACGAGATCTACGGAGCAGACAACCACGGGCACTGGTGTTTGTCCCTACGACTGTCCCTCCTGCTACTACAGTAGTCACATGGAAAGAGTTACACCACGACCTGACAATGGGGAGAGGCACGCCTAACACAGCCGTCCGCGCTAATGATTACGCCTCGGCCGTCTTGACATGCAAGAGAATTATCACACCGAGAGAAGTTCGCGTTGTCCAGGAGCGCGACACGGCATTACAGCGTTGGTACTTGGGCAGAGACCAGCGTCACGTCTACAGTAGTTCCAATGTCTTTGCAACGTGTTGTGTTCGACGACCGCTACGGCTCGGCACCCCCAGGGTTAAAAGCAGGCTTACCACTCGTCAAGCGTTCTTGTTGGTGGCACGGAACGGATAAAAACGACAATAAATGGACAAAGTTATGCGACGCATGTCAGAAAGCCAAATCCAGGTACACACGACAGATGGACAATGCACGGAGAAGAGGCGAACGCAAAAGCTTGTGCAAAGGTGCTGGTACGACAGTGGGTGACCGAGTGGGGTGTACTCGACATCATTACGTCCGACCGGGAATCGCAGCTCGTCTCTGAATTGTTGCTGTACGTTTGGCGTTTGCTGGGAATTACCCGCGACCCAACTACCAATTATCATCCGGAACACAATGGACTTCAGCGTTCGACAGACAGTTGGCATCACAAAAAGTTGGTTCACAGAACACCCATGGCACGGGAAACCACAGGTCCTAGAGACATCAAAGAAATGCACGCTCGTGTCGATAAAGTTCCACGTTCTCTCGAACCGAAATATACCGGGCCTTTCGGGTTGTGCGCCATTCGGGTAAGTCTTTCCAAATACGCATCGAACACAAAGATTACAGATTACGTCCGTTTTGCGGGATGGACGCCAATTATCAGACAGGCCAAGTTGCCATGACGGACAATTGTAACATGATAAAAGGGGGAACTGTTCCTTGGCCTGTAAGAACAATAGCAGTAATAGTGACACTTAGCCAAATCCTTAAAAAAGTCAAGTTCAAACCCGAAAAAATGCCGATGACAGGAAGAGTCGTCATTGGAGCTTGGAAGCGCCGAAAATTTACGGTGGAAAAGCTATTTCAAACAAATGTGCCAAAACCCAACTGGGGGTCGATTTGGTAAATTGATCATTTGTAACTGGCGCGGGAAAACGAAGAAAAACGTCAACACCAGAGATGGAGTGAGTACAATACAAATGTACTCGAGTACAAGTACGATTACTTTGAACATGCATGAGTACGAGTACGAGTACGAGTACGATGAAAACAAATGTACTCGAGTACGAGTACGATTACTTTACAATATACTCGAGTACGAGTACGAGTACTTTAGAATGTAAGCGTGATTACTTTCATGATTACTATCCTTTTTCTAACATAAAGGCGACTTTCATGGAATCCCTAGGTGTCATTCTTGTTCTGTTGTTGTGTCACTAATGTTCTAACTGATTACTGCTATCCACTATCCTGGTGTTATTATTATTAATAATTAGACGCCTTTCTCAGGTATTGGATGAATCATTTAATACTGGATTAATAGTTTAATTTATGGTTTCTGAATCAAATACAAATAGGAGGCATTTTAAAATTTCAAATACACATGATCAAATACATTACAATAACACACTTCAAAACCAGGGGGGCATATTCAAAAGAGTAGTATATCAGATGGGTCCAGACGTGGGGTCAAATACATTTGTATTTGAAAGTATTTAAATACTTTTTAAAGTATTTGTATTTGATGTTTAGGAATTAATAGTATTTGCATTTAAATACTTTCCTAAAGTATTTGACTTGTTCAAATATTTTTTTGAAATACATTGTCAGTATAAACATTTCTTTTTCACTGCCAAACTGATTACCTTAATGCACTGCAACTTCACCCAACAGTGCTAATTACTTATGAAGACACTTAACAGCAGGCTTCCCCCATGGCCCTGCAGTGACCACAACTTGTGTTTGCTCAGAGCCAGAGGATGGACCTAACAGTGACCATAGGTCAATATCCCCTTTTGTTCTTTAGTCAGGCTTCAATTGGGCACCAGGTTATTCTGGTTTCCTGGCTGACTTTGAAGTTGAGCCTTCCTCACAACATGGTAGCACTGATTAACAGTGTCTCTCCTGAGGGCAACATAGGCGTTATATTATTATGGACCTCCTGGCTTAACATACAAACAATATATTTTGGCCTTTACCTCTTTCAGTCAGTTGTCACTGTGATGCAGTTAGCAATAACAATACTCTCTAGCACTGGTATGCCTGTCATCATATGAGCAAAACACTAATTATGCCTATAAACTAGATGTCTCAATATGTGTTGCTTTTCTTTTACCTACATAGTAATACAAAATGCAAAGTATTTGAAAAATATATGAACAAGTATTTGAAATACTTTTCAATGTATTCCTATTTAAATACATTTATATTTAAAAATTATTTGTAATCCTTCAAGAATATTTGTATTTAAATACATTTCAATGTATTTGACCCCATGTCTGGATGGGACAAACACAGAATGGTTGTGGATTTAGACAGGTTTACAGTTTGCACTTAATTAAACATAATAGACGGATTTAGCAGCTAACCGCCCAGACCCAGTCAGGATTCTGGATGTTGGAAATATGACCAGTCATTCACACCATACTGACAGAGCAAACAGTACAGGTGGGGCTGTGGGCTGGCTTCTAAAATTACAAAGCAAGATGTTAGGGGATGCTTATCTCCTGCAGTGCTTCCCAGGGACTGTCACAATATAACTTGCACTTTGTACTAAGCAGGAGGGTGAGGAGATGTTGCTTCTCTGGGAAGAGAAGGTATTAATTAGGGACATCTGACTGAATATTTATTTGACTGAAATGCTCAACAGTAATAGAAAATGAATACCTTGATTATTATTACATTTATTACATTACTTCTAATATTGCCATTTTTATCTGTCTAATATATTTGTTTGCAACTGTTCATATGAAAAAAATGTAATCGTGAGAAGTAATCGTGAGTACGATTACTTTGGTAATGTACTCGAGTACGAGTACGATTACTTTCCTTCGTACTCGAGTACGAGTACGAGTACTCAAAAAGTACTCGTACTGGAGTACGAGTACAAGTACACGAGTACGATTACTCCATCTCTGGTCAACACGTGTCGTTTCATATCACTAAGATACTATATATGTGTGTGTGAGTGTTTGTGAGAGAGTGTGTATGTGTGTGAATGTGTGTGTGTGTGTGTGTGTGTGTGTGTGTGTGTGTGTGTGTGTGTTGTGTGTGTGTGTGTGTGTGTGTGTGTGTGTGTGTGTGTGTGTGTGTGTGTGTGTGTGTGTGTGTGTGTGTGTGTGTGTGTGTGTGTGTGTGTGTGTGTGTGTGTGTGTGTGTGTGTGTGTGTGTGTGTGTGTGTGTGTGTGTGTGTGTGTGTGTGTGTGTGTGTGTGTGTGTGTGTGTGTGTGTGTGTGTGTGTGTGTGTGTGTGTGTGTGTGTCGTGTGATGTTGTGTGTGTATGACACTAATAGCCAATAACCCGCTAAATTGTTTACAGGCTCAATACAAGCCAAAACGCTAATTGTTCTCAACTCAGAATTCAAGCACACCTTACTTTGCTATTTCATGACCTATGAGGCAAGAATTTACGAAAAGAACAACAATTTGATTATTTTGATCCCATCGAGGAAACAACTATTAACGTAAAAAACGAACAAACAAAGATGATGAGTGTAGATTTGTGTATTCCCACCCGAGATAATAAATTGTGTAGAAGGGACTACGCTTTCCCATCAATTGCAATTGTGGTGTTCGGACGTATTGGCTGAATGATCATGTTTCGCATTGCGCCTGGCGCAACGTTTTACGTTGAATGTAACGAAACATCTTGCATAGCTTCTGCCACGACGTTTTCCGTTACTTCTGAAGCCACGTGTTGCGTTGCGTTTGACGAAACGTTTTCTGCTGCTTCTCATGAAACGTTTTATGATGCTTTTGGCGCGACTTTTTGTGTTGCTTATGACGAGACGTTTTTTGTTGCTTCTGATGCGACGGTTTGCGTCGCATCCAACGAGACGTTTTGCGATGCTTATGACGCGACGTTTTGCGTTGCATTTGTCGCGACGTTTTGCGTGCAGAGAACGGCAGCGGAATCACCTGAAAGGTACTTAAACAATATAGTTACATTAAGGGACATACAAGTAAGCACAAAGTCAACCACACGCAACAAAACACAATACACGTTTATTGTCCAATAAACACGCACACATGCACGCACGCACGCACGCACGCACGCGCGCACGCACGCACGCACGCACGCACGCACGCACGCACACAAGTATATGATCCTATTTACACGCACACTGCACTGCATGTAATCGCACCCACCCACACGCACTCACAGAGCACAGAAACAGGAGCACGGACGGGCGTTGGACGGTGAGATACTTAGACACACCGACAAATAGTAGATGGTCGGTAAGACTGGTTCTAACGCGTCGTCGCTTTGCATTGTTTCTGGAGCGACGTGTCGCGTTGTTGCTTGAGCGACGTTTTGCGTTGTTTCTGGAGCGACGTTTCGCGTTGGTTCTAACACGACTTTTCGCACAGCTGCTTGCGCAACGATTTGCAATGCTTTTTGAACGACGTTTTGCGTTGCTTTTGGACTGACGTTTCGCGTTGTTTCTGGAGCGATGTTTTGTGCTGTTGCTGGAACAACATTTTGTGCTGTTGCTGGAACAACATTTTGTGCTGTTGCTGGAACAACATTTTGTGCTGTTGCTGGAGCGACGTTTTGTGTTGTTGCTGGAGCGATGTTTTGTGTTGTTGCTGGAACAACATTTTGTGCTGTTGCTGGAGCGACGTTTTGTGTTGTTGCTGGAACAACATGTTGTGCTGTTGCTGGAGCGATGTTTTGTGTTGTTGCTGGAACAACATTTTGTGCTGTTGCTGGAGCGATGTTTTGTGTTGTTGCTGGAACAACATTTTGTGCTGTTGCTGGAGCGACGTTTTGTGTTGTTGCTGGAACAACATTTGTGCTGTTGCTGGAGCGATGTTTTGTGTTGTTGCTGGAACAACATTTTGTGCTGTTGCTGGAGCGACGTTTTGTGTTGTTGCTGGAACAACATGTTGTGTGTTGCTGGAGCGACGTTTTGTGTTGTTGCTGGAACGACGTTTTGTGCTTGTTGCTGGAGCGATGTTTTGTGTTGTTGCTGGAGCGACTTTTGTGTTGTTGCTGGAGCGACGTTTTGTGTTGTTGCTGGAACAACGATGTTGTGCTGTTGCTGGAGCGAGTTTTGTGTTGTTGCTGGAACAACGATTTTGTGCTGTTGCTGGAGCGACGTTTTGTGTTGTTGCTGGACGACGTTTTGTGTTGTTGCTGGAGCGATGTTTTGTGTTGTTGCTGGAACAACATTTTGTGCTGTTGCTGGAGCGATGTTTTGTGTTGTTGCTGGAACAACATTTTGTGCTGTTGCTGGAGCGACTTTGTTTTGTGTTGTTGCTGGAGCGATGTTTTGTGTTGTTGCTGGAACAACATTTTGTGCTGTTGCTGGAGCGACGTTTTGTGTTGTTGCTGGAACAACATTTTGTGCTGTTGCTGGAGCGATGTTTTGTGTTGTTGCTGGAACAACATTTTGTGCTGTTGCTGGAGCGACGTTTTGTGTTGTTGCTGGAACAACATTTTGTGCTGTTGCTGGAGCGACGTTTTGTGTTGTTGCTGGAACAACATTTTGTGTTGTTGCTGGAGCGATGTTTTGTGTTGTTGCTGGAACAACATTTTGTGCTGTTGCTGGAGCGACGTTTTGTGTTGTTGCTGGAACAACATTTTGTGCTGTTGCTGGAGCGATGTTTTGTGTTGTTGCTGGAACAACATTTTGTGCTGTTGCTGGAGCGATGTTTTGTGTTGTTGCTGGAACAACATTTTGTGCTGTTGCTGGAGCGACGTTTTGTGTTGTTGCTGGAGCGACGTTTTGTGTTGTTGCTGGAGCGATGTTTTGTGTTGTTGCTGGAGCGATGTTTTGTGTTGTTGCTGGAGCGATGTTTTGTGTTGTTGCTGGAGCGATGTTTTGTGTTGTTGCTGGAGCGACGTTTTGTGTTGTTGCTGGAGCGATGTTTTGTGTTGTTGCTGGAGCGATGTTTTGTGTTGTTGCTGGAGCGATGTTTTGTGTTGTTGCTGGAGCGATGTTTTGTGTTGTTGCTGGAACAACATTTTGTGTTGTTGCTGGAGCGATGTTTTGTGTTGTTGCTGGAGCGATGTTTTGTGTTGTTGCTGGAGCGATGTTTTGTGTTGTTGCTGGAGCGACGTTTTGCGATATTTTTATCGTTGCTTTTGGAGTGACGTGTTGCGTTGTTTTTAAAAAGCCTCTTTCGATTATTGCTGGAGCGACATTTTGCGTTGCTTTAGTGGCAACGGGCGGCTGGGTTTGTACGACAGGGCGTGTCTTCTGAAACAAGTAAAGGGTACTTCACAACATAGGCCTCATATTTACACTATCGTACAGAGAGACAAATTCAAGTAAGCACAAGACCGTCCATACGCAATAACATTTTACAATACAAGTTTATTTTTGAATAAACACATACACACACACACACACCACGCACGCACACGACACGCACGCACACACACACGCACGCACGCACGCACGCACGCACGCACGCACACACACACACACACACACACACACACATGCCCATACACGCACGATAGAATGCTCGGATGGTCGCATGCACGCATACAGGGACGGCCTGTCGGTCTGTCGGTCTGTCGGTCTGTCGGTCTGTCGGTCTGTCGGTCTGTCGGTCTGTCGGTCTGTCGGTCTGTCGGTCTGTCGGTCTGTCGGTCTGTCGGTCTGTCGGTCTGTCGGTCTGTGGTCTGTAGGTCTGTGGTCTGTCGGTCTGTCGGTCTGTCGGTCTGTCGGTCTGTCGGTCTGTCGGTCTGTCTGTCTGTCTGTCTGTCTGTCGTCTGTCTGTCTGTCTGTCTGTCGTCGGTCGGTCGGACGGACGGACGGACGGACGGACGGACGGACGGACGGACGGACGGACGGACGGACGGACGGACGGACGGACGGACGGACGGACGGACGGACGGACGGACGGACGGACGGACGGACGGACGGACGGACGGACGGACGGACGGACGAGACGGACGGACGGACGGACGGACGACAGACGACGGACGGACGGACGACGGACGGACGGACGGACGGACGGACGGACGGACGGACGGACGGACGGACGGACGGACGGACGGACGGACGGACGGACGACAGACGGACGGACGGACGGACGGACGGACGGACGGACGGACGGACGGACGGACGGACGGACGGACGGACGGACGGACGGACGGACGGACGGACGGACGGACGGACGGACGGACGGACGGACGGACGGACGGACGGACGGACGGACGGACGGACGGACGGACGGACGGACGGACATCTAGACGTCTACAAACAGAGACATGTTTCCAGCCAGCTCACACCATAAGTCAACGTAAATGGCAGTCAAGTCAAACGTACCGGGCAAACGTCTCCGTAGGCTCGACACACGAAGGTGCCCGTCCGCCTGTAGAAGCGGGACTTGGCATCGACGTTAATTACTCTTCCCGCTCGGTCGCACACATAAGACTGACGCGCAATGGCTACCGCGTAACTCCCAGGCGACCCGCCTACGTCGCATGTAACCTGCGTGCAGCCAACAGGAACAATTATAACATGCAGCAACCAATAAATGTACTATATATTTTCATTCACCAAGAAGTTCCCTCCCTCGCTCTCTCCCTCTGTCGTCCGTCTGTCCCTCCCTTCCTCCCTCACTCAGTCCCTCCCTGCCTTCCCCTCTGCCTCAATCCCTCATTCCCCCACTCTTCTCCCTTCCTACCTATCTCCTTCACTCTCTCCATTCTTCCCTCCCTCCCTTTCCCCTCTTTCTCTCGTATAGCCCGCCCGTCCTCCCGCTGGTATGTTTAATTAACATCTATATAACACCAACATTTTGGCCTTCCGTGTCCGTTTAACATCGCGCGATGACATAGTATTTCGGGTATCAGAACCAGGCAGTTTATTCGTTTACATTTTGATGATGAGCTTCAAGTGCAATCAATTAATTCCGCCAGGAAATCAAATCCTATATTTATTATTATTATTATTATTAAGCTAATCAGCCTCCGTTGCCGGAGAAGAAACATTACATACATATTCATATGTACATTCACATATAAAAGACACACGGTGAAGAATAAAAACCTGATAAAATAAGATAAATAGCAACAATACATACAGTGTATAAAATGTATATCAGTTAAAATAAAGAGACGCGTAATATATTAGAGTGCAGTGGTTAACAGATGAACTAAAAGATGTTCATGTGAATATGGCTTGGTAAAATTATCAGTAAATAAAAGGTGTCTAATCGAGTCAACAAGACCATCATTGTTTGTCACACTAGTTTTAGGTACATGTTGAGAATTAAAAGCTCGTTTAGTTGGTGACTCGCCCATAGATACCACCCTATCCAGCAGGGTTCCAGGTACCGTTTTACCATAAAATATAAAACGAGACAATAAGTGCTGCATCAGTCGACGCGCTGGACTTTCAACTTTAAATATTCTATTATACAGGATAACACATTTCTATTTACAATATCTTCGATCTTTTCAATATTTAGTACTTTAAGTAAGGCTGTGTTGTGTGATAGTTTACTTAATCCAAGACTTTGTTTAATTAATCTACCCTGTACAGATTCAAGTCGACGCATTTGGATGGCGGTGTGCTTATGCATTTTAAACCGTATGTTAACGTTGGTTGACATATACATTTATACAGATACGCTTGAACATCAGGAGTGGCTCCTGGGTATAACATACCGGCATTACCAAGCCCAATAAAATGACTGTCTGCATTTTGTTAGTCTGTTGGTGACATGGCTGGCATTATTACCACCATGATTAAACACGTTACCAAGTATATTAAGCGATTCTTACCTAGACATTTGTCACCAAGCCTCCACTTTGGGTCTTGATATAACGAACACTTTCCAACAATCATGCATTTCGATTTTTCAACCCCAAATTTTAATCTCCACCTTTTGCTATATGCAACACATACATCAATTAGGTTCTGTAGATCTTGAACATTTGTTGAGAATAAGGTAATATCGTCGGCATAAGCCATATAATTGTACAGTGTATCACCTATTCTGACGCCTGCGTCACAGTTATTCAAGTCTAGTAAAAGTTGATTAATAAAAATGTTAAACAGATACGGCGAGAGAACGCTTCCTTGTCGTGTACCACGTGTTACACAAAACGATTTACTGTATGAGCCATTCCATTTGACTACAGCATTCAGCTTATTATACCAGTTATACAATAGTAACCACTCGTGTATAGGTAAAACATGAATTAACTTTATAAACAGTGACACGTGACATATAGAATACAAAACAAATTCTGCATCAAGGGCGGCTACGAACACAGGGCTGTTTTGCGATTTAAAATAAGATGTAATATCATTTAGTAAGTTGCATGCAAATGCTGTACCTCGGTTCTCGCGAAATCCAAACTGAGTGTCAAATAAATCAGTATCTGGTAAGATCAGTGCTTCTACCATCTTAGTATGTATAGAGCTTAGAGTAATTGGCCAATAATTCTGTGCAATGTTCCGGTTAAGTGTAGATTTCTTTCGTATGGGAACAATTAAACCAGTGGTGAATAATGTAGGTACGCATGCCCTGGATAGTATAACAGTGTATAGTGATGCAAGCAGTGAATGTTATACCATCGAGTCCCGGTGATTAATATTAGTTTTAACACGTAATAAATAGCTTTTTATTGTATTGTACAGCGCTTTGAGCGTATTTGAATATTGCGCTTTATAAATAATGATAATAATAATAATTATTATTATTATTTATTTTTACGAAGATTAGATATAAGCATGTCGACTTGATCCTGATTTACCTCATGTGTGCCCACCAAATAACAATTATCATTATAATATTGCTCTACCGTATGTTTGTCATGGGTTTGTTCAATAGTACATTCTGGTAAAGCTTGCATAACATCACCATAGAATTCACCAAAATCTGTGGCACATAGAGATGATTTAACTTTTGTAATTGTTCACTGTTTGATTACATTCCAGAATGCAGACATTTTCCTGTTCTTTAACATAACATTAAGTTTCTGGTATTTATTGTTCACTGAGCGATCTACGCACTGCCTAGTTCTACGTCGGAACAACGTTTTGATATATTTGTATGTTTCATACACGGCCCCAGCACGAGGTCTGTCATTGTCATTCCAAAGTCGCCACCAGAACCGTTTACGGTCTCGTGGGTGGCTGAGTTCAGGGCACCAATGTGGTTTTGGTTTGTTGCAGTGTTTCTGTTTGCACCCTGCCTTCATCACAGCGTCGTGCATAGCATCGTTCAGTTGCACAACATAAGAGTCAACGAGCCCCTGTACGGCATCACTGTCATCGTTCGCATCACACGTCAGGATATGCATAGTCGATAGCTTGCTGTGGAGGATATCGCGATACGCGTTGGTAGAAAAGTTCGATTAAACATTGTTAACGTAATTAGCTCCGATATATGAAGCTCTGAAATGAGGTGTCAGGG
>JAODUO010000442.1:332500-337500 GCA_025642075.2 Ridgeia piscesae
TGTGCGTGTGCGTGTGCGTGTGCGTGTGCGTGTGCGTGTGCGTGTGCGTGTGCGTGTGCGTGTGCGTGTGCGTGTGCGTGTGCGTGTGCGTGTGCGTGTGCGTGTGCGTGTGCGTGTGCGTGTGCGTGTGCGTGTATGTGTTCGTGTGTGTGTGCGCGTGTGCGTGTGCGTGTGCGTGTGCGTGTGCGTGTGCGTGTGCGTGTATGTGCTTGCAGCATGTCCGTGTCTCGGTGTGTCACCTGCAGCCGTGTTGGTAGGTTTTTCCTAAATTTACTTAGACCACAGTAGGCGTAGGAGCGTCCGTCCAACGAACACCATCTCTGCTTACGGTCGTTGCAGTAGGGCAGCAGCGACTTACCCCTGCAGAACACAAAGGTAACGTAAGCTTTAATATAGCATGGTATCTTTATTTTACTTTATTTACTTACTATCATGTATTTACTTACATATATACGTTCTCCACTTAGTGCAACATGATATCTCTACGGAGACAGCTATCTTAAAAAGTGCACAATGATATAACTTTAAATACGAACATGAACACGAATACATTTATTTAAGGTAAAAACCCATATAAATAGTCTTTAAAGGGTATATGGTACACATATGAGTAGATAAGATTAAATAAGGTTATAAATTACATCATGTAAAAGCGCAGTATAATTAATAATGAACAAAGCAACTGATTGTACAATTGATAAATATGCTTATTAATATATGTAATAAAAACATATAATTAAGATACATTAATTAATAAGTTGTATAAGTTATAAAAATATTAGTAAATATATATCAAAGATATTATATCACTACCACTGGTGTAGAATGTACAGAGGTTTGGCCTAGCTACTCCACATTGGACCATTTATTATGTCAGTGCAATTATAGGTAACTTTTATCAAGTCATTAGGTATGGTGAAGATATGTTCTTTAAACCATACATGTTCTTAGGCATTATGGCATACAAATCCCACCTTCTCGAGAACCATTGGAAACATATTATGGTCCAATATCTGAAAGATTATATGTGCATATTTTGTGTAAATATTCAGAAAATAATATACATATTCACTACATTTCTTATCTTTATCATATTTAGCACGGTCATCATCATAGTACTCTAAGCTATGCCGTCCCACTAACATAGCTGGATACCGTACTTGTTTTCTTTCTGTGCCGTCTGTTACCATGCTCAAATACTTGTGAGCAATACTAGTGCATACACCAAATACTAATTCGTACATATATTCACAGACTATTCTAAAATGTCAGCTTATCTTAAACCGCTACCGCAACACTTTTATTTAGCAGAAATTAAACTGCCTAATTATTATTACGAAGAATTGTTAACCTGCATGAACAGAAATCACGAACTCATGATGCAGGCCAAAATGAAAAAAAAAACAAGTTTTGACGTACATGCTTGCTCTTCCCTTCATCCAGTCCATGCAACTCTTCATGGCGAATGAACAACCGAGACCTTTGCCCCAGGCCAGGGGCTGAGCCATCGAGTAGTTCACTTTGTACCATCTGCGGACACACGCCGTCTGACATGCAATGATCATAGAGCGAAATATATATATATATATATATATATATATATATATATATATATATATATATATATATATATATATGATTAATTACAGAACTGTATAGTAACATAATTGCATAGGATTTCAATCTTGTGAAATGAAACGTGCAGGAAATATAATTCCGAACATTTGAATTAGGCTTGTTGCAAGCGTTGTGCATGATATAAAATTGTCAAACGTCAATAGCATTAAAAATAACTAATCAAAATGTTCAGATGTACATCCAGTGATATATTTGCAGATGGCATAGATAAAACGGAAAACTCAACAGGGGCTGAGCTCCGGAAAATTCATATCCACCCGGACGAATTTCGACAAAATTTATAAACTCTAGGAACAAATCTAAACCCTACCCGGAGTCTTCCAACACCGCTAGTGATATTCGTGACTGAACGACATTTGGCGTCTGCACTGCCGTCATCAGCTCATTCTGTCAACGTCACACAAAGTATACGGTAGTTACACTCGTCTTACTTTCGTTCCTTCATTCTATCAGCTACAATTACTTCTTTTAGTGTTAGCCTTAGCGGCAGACTGCACAGCTGGCACTGCACATCTGTAATTACACAGGCTCGTTTAGATTTACGGATATGCAATGTTGGCAACATTTTGGCAAAATGTTGTGCAAATATGGCACATGTATGGGTTTATAATCGGAGGAAGGTACACCGTGTCATTATCACACATTTTACTGGCGTCGAAACGTTATTAATTATAAGGGATAAACTAATGGCACCCCTGAAGGTCTCCGAAAATCTGGAATTGAACCCACCGAGAGGCCCTGCGGAAACTTACTACTGCAGGCTTTCTAAAACATCCAATTGCACAGCCCTTGAAGCTGGTAGAAACCTCCAAATGACATCCTCGATTGTTGAAGTTATCAGAAACCCTGCTATTGCTGCTTTTCAAAATATTGGGGGCTGAGTGTATTATTGGCCCCCGAACAAATAAATGTTATCTCCCACCAACCTTGTTCCGAAACCACAATGTTTGACCTGTGACAGAATTGAATTTCCTGCGTATGTACGGAATCTACGTAACGGCTGACACTACCTCGAACGCTCGTTTCTCCAGGTGTGACAGCCCACTGCCGTGTGTACTCTGGTCCTCCAGCTCAGCGCCCTCTAGCAGCGAACACTTGAAATGGCGCCGTACTTCCGCCTGAATGAACGATCACGATTAGTACCAGAGACGTGCAACATCGAGTTATTGTAGTGAAACATGTTAACATTTGTATAAATATAATATTTTACCAATAGGCCTCATTTATGAGACACAGACACCATGTCAACTTCTAAGGTAAGTAGTCAGCCACGCTTCAATTACTGATGGAAGATTATCGTGCACAAATATCCACAGCCGATTGAGTGATCGGTTGGTCCATTGATTAATTGATTGAATGAATGATTGAATGATAATTTCTTTTCACTCGATAACATGCTAAATATGTACGATTGTGTAATTGTGTATTGCCGAGTCATTCACTCCCCATTCCGATCATTCATACAACACGTATCATCAACATATGTACAAAGGATAAACATAACAATCAACTAATATTAAATAAATAACACACAACTGCTTATATTCTACGGCCACACACTCATTTATGCAGCTCAGTGAACGAACTTGACCAAGTTTCAACACAATACCCGGATGATTCGAACCCAATTACTACGCGACCGTATTCCATTAGGAAGTCAATTGACGCAGTCTACATACCTTGACGGCCGGGGTCACCAACATATGCATGGTCCGTTTGATGTAGCCTTTCTTCACCAGCCAGTCCTTCCGGATCACCTTCTTCACCACCTTAATCCCAAACACCGCCTGACCCCTGCAAGTTGGTGTCGACAGTGAGTCTGAGACAAAACCTACATACGCACTGACTGACTGACTGACTGACTGACTGACTGACTGACTGACTGACTGACTGACTGCTGGCTGACTGACTGACTGCTGGCTGACTGACTGACTGACTGACTGACTAACTGACTGACATACGACTGACTGCACTGACTCACTGACTGACTCACTGACTGACTCACTGACTGACTCACTCACTGAGTCACTCATTGACTCACTCACTGACTGTCTGACTGACTCACCCATCCACTCCCTCCCTCCCTCTCTCCCTCCCTCTTTCCCTCCCTCCCTCCCTCCCTCCCTTCCTCCCTCCCGCGAGCGAAAATTGTACGGAACAAAACACTTCCAAAACCGTTAAAGTAATTGATTGCTAGCACGTCCACGGCTCGATCGATCTTGGAATAGCATACGCATTCTGTCATTGTGTTGTCTACCTAGATTTCCATGTAACAATTCATTGAATAAAAAGTAAATGGACCTACAATCGTGACGTTTCCAGTTATTTGAGCAGTTCCGGAAATGTTGGTGGGTTAGGGTACTGGAGATAGACTCAGTAATGTCCCAACTTCGACGCGTCTTCTCATTTGCATATGACTCAGACACGCGCACGTTACAAGTTCTTGACTTCACACCAAGACCGTGCTCACACGTACATGTTCAACCGAAATATTATACGTAGTAACTACAGTTTAAGTCTGTCTGTTCACATACACACAGTTATTCCGCATTATCGCACCATACCGAATTAGTGCACCAGGGGGCGTGGTCATTGGCATCATGCATTAATATTAATTTTGTTTCGCGAGAGCGGAAGTCATATGATAACACAATTTATTGTATAGCCTCCGAAATAATAGCACCGCTCTCATGCGCTTTACATACATATACAAATAGTAATTAAAAGTAAAAGGTGATGATAAATTATTATTAAAATAAAATATATAAAATATAGGCCTATAATAGTAGGCCTAAGAAAAAAATATTCGTTACATTGCTTATTATTCCTCAATGTGCAAAAATAAAAGTATATGGTAAATGCTTAAACAAATTATTAGCTAAAATGTAATAAAAATAATTATTTTAAAATGATAATAATGATAATAATTGCATAATGTAAATGCATTATTTTGACTCAACTCCACAAGTGTCTATCAACATGTCGCCATATAATAGTAGCAAGAACAAGCCCGACACGGTGTGACGACGGAAAAGTGATGTAGAAGCAGTTGCAAATGACAACAAAAACTGATCTGATTACGAAAGGCGTTTCAGGTCACCATGTCTCGCGAGACTATAGACGCCTGCCATGCAGCAGCGCCGCCATCGCCGAATCATGGCAAACGGAGCATTCATATTGCTTAATCCGCATCTTAATTCGCTTGTTTTACCGCATTAGGATACGGGTAGCTTAATGCGAATTACTGGTATTCACACTGCGCAACACGACTTGGGATCCGCATCCTAATGCGGATTAAAGTTAGATGTAAACACGGTCTAAGAGGTCCGCCCACTTTCACACGGCGTTGAAACTGGCGTATT